>DWAN01007139.1:0-10000 GCA_018230445.1 Heliconius hewitsoni | reverse complement strand
TTAGTCGCCTCTTACGACACCACCAGTACCAGGATGATCCTATTCTAGGCCAGGACCACACGACAAGAAATAAGTTTTTAATTTTAGCTATAGTTCAGTAGTTTTTGCGTGAAATTGGAACAAACATCCATCCTCACAAACTTTAACATATTTAATATTAGTATGATTTTATTAATATTAGTAGTTTTTTGATTATAAAAAAATACATATCAAATCTTGACCTAAAATTTATTTATTGAAAGACCGAAAAAAACTTACCACTTCACTAGATGATTTCGCATGAATATCCTGAAAAGGAAAAAAGAATCTTATCAATATCTTATCAATATCAATATATAAGCAATCTTAGTGTAATTTGATCCTAAGATTTAAAGCACTTCCGTTTCTGACTTTCCGAGTTCTTATGGCATTGTGTGTTGACTGACGGAATTCAACGCCGCGTTTTGCCTCGTTACCAGAAGAAGAAAATAAAAACATTATCAAATTTCCCCGACAGGGAATCGAACCTACATTTATACGCTTGAACCCCTGCAGCACGACTGCCTCACAAACACTTTTGAACGAAAATATATTTTTGTATTTCCTACTATCTACTTAAGGTAAATACAGTGCTAGGTTACTCAAGAGGCCAGTCGTGGCGCAAGGGCATAAATTGTGACTACAAAACCAACTGGTTCGTTGTGGGTTCGATCCCCACTCGAGCATATGAAATATTTATTTACATTTGTATTTTTATTTCTTCGCTCTAGTGTCGAGGCAAAGCACGGCGTTGAGTTGCACCACTCAACACGCAATGCCTTCAGAACTCGGCGGAAAGTGGGGAACGTAGTGTTTTATTACTAGATTCCCTTTGCCAACCCTGCCGTGTGCAAGATATAGGGTGACTCTGACAAATGGACAAATGGCGTGAAGTCTCCAAATTCCCAAAAACTGATTTTCTTACTGAACTATTCATTCATGTTGTTGTACCGAATCAGGACTCAGGTGCATCTATTTTCATACGCCGATGAAACACGTCTGTTCCACGTCAAATTTCCGCTGGTAGTTCGGTAAGTAAACGAAAATAGAAAACTAAGAACATATGAGCTTTATCTCGTACTACTATAGTAGTATCTTCCGAAATTTCAGACATTACGTTGTTGAAAGGCGGAGTTTAACGCCGCATTTGACAAAATTGAACCCAGAACGATTACGCTTGAAGTCAGACGGTGTCACACTGCGACAGGATAACCTCAAGAACTTTACCCATAAATATTATAGCCTACTAACATTCTACAATCTATATTAACATTTTAAGAATTTCGAATTTTCTGTGGGTGTCGTTAATTACCGCCACTCAAAACGGTAACGTATCTTAATAGGAACGCAGTGTCCTAACACTCTGTTCTCAGGTACCCTCTAAGATATCTTGCTGTGTACGGGATAGAGCATGAAGCTAAAATACTTTTTTTTACTGTTTTTTTTAGTTAAAATTCTGATAAAGGACCGTATCCTCTTGATCTGTCCGTAGCCTATTGATTCAAGCTTTCAATTTTATAAAATTAAAATATTTGCTCACAATGTATCGTTGAAATCTTTACATTAACTATATTTTTTTAATATAGTTAGTTTACCAAGATAATAGTTTAATCAAATTACATACCGGCTGTTTCGTGGTCATTTTTCTACAAAAATCGAGAGGGTAGTGAAACTATGCTATATTATATATGTATATCACCTAACATCTTAGTAATCAAGTTTACGTTGATTATTTTTTACAATTTCATTTTAAAAATAAATAATTTCATACAAAAATATATAAACATTAAACAAAACGTATAAATAAGTATGATTTTAGATTTATTTACGAACTTACTGACATTAGCTGACATTTGTAGCAAAAAATGTTGCCAATATGCAAAATTGTATTATGTAAATTATAAAATTTTCGTACCCAACTTTATTTTATGTTTATTTATTTTTTATTGTGAATTATACTTGGAGGCACCATAGCTATTGTTAATATCTGTATAATTTTGGCTACGTTACTAATATAAGTGACGCAGTGACTAAATAGAACGCAGAAATGTGGCAATATTATAGGTTTCATCGAGACTTCCGAAATTACTCGAAAAACAGAAAGACGATAATTTTATAGCTCATGCAAAGGGAGTTAGTTGTGCGTTGCAATGAATTTTTAAATATTATAAATGAGAACCACTTTTTCTTTTATACCTTATTATTTTATAAATATTCTTCTATACCTTAATCTTTTATACATTATTATTTTATAATAAGGTATAAAACAAAAATTAAATAAAACAAAAATCATAAACAACTACACAGTTTTTATTATTATGTGACTGTTATCAACATTTCTTGCAAGAAGGCTCCGTAACATACCTCTCTCCTTTAGTGCTGATTGGGCAGTCTCCGTCATCACCACAAGAATCCGGACACTCGTCTTTATCACAAGGTTCTTCTTCTTCTTCTTCACATTCATATTTTTCTTCACATTTCGCCTCACATTTAACAGCTTTATTCCCATTATATTTGTTACTACATTTATCCTGGCATTCATCTTTTGCCTCGCATTGTATGGAATTAGATATGCGTAGCAATTTTTTTACTATAGGAGATCGTAGGACACTCCTTGCATCTAAGTTTCGGTCGTCAGCTCGAAGTTTCTGAACTCTGTGCCTGTGTTGTTTTAATTGGAGATGCAGTTTGGGTGTTGTTTTCTTAACTGATAGAAGTTTTTTAACCTGTCAAAAAAAGATATTGGTTTATTGTTCTTGATCTTGATTCTTCATATTTGTTGGAATATATTGAGCAACTATAATATGCCACAAAAGGAGACGAAAATTGTAATCGATATAGATTTAATTTAATTTTGATTGATATATTGGCATCTAAGTATTTATATCTTAAATTAAAAAAAAACAATATTGGCACAAATCACAAAAAAATATACGAAAAACCTTATCACGTTGCAAAATATGAGATAATCGGGACGCTATTATCTCATCGCTGGAATCGATGGAGTCGACAGTGTCACCCAGATACTCTTTAGGTCTGTCTTGAGTTTTATGAGTGTCGACAACAACGACAATAGGCTGCCTGTTGCTGTCGTATTTCTGGCCGAGGGCGTGTATTAGGTTGGAAAGATCAGACCTTGACGCTGTGTTGTATCTCACCTGGAAATCATTGTATTGTATAAATGCAGAAATGAAAATATAAATGTAAATACATATATCATTTCCTCGAGTGGGGATCGAACCTACAACCACTCGATTTTACAGTTACACTTTGTGCCCCTGCGCCACGACTGGCCTCAACTTTTCATTTCGTGAAATATTTATTTAAATTGTATGGTGTCGAGGCAAATCGCGATATTGAGTTCCGCCACGCAATGTCTCCAGAACTCAGCGGAAAGTGGGGAACAGAGTGTCTTCATACTAGGTTCCCTCTGCCTACTCTGCTGTGTGCGGGATACGTTGCGTTTATAACCACGTTTTATGCCGCCAACAACGGTTAATATACAATATAGAAAGTAAATAATCACTTACGCACAATAACAAGGCAAAAGCGAAAATAAATTTGAAAATAGCTACCGACGCCATTTTGCAACCAGTCTCCTCAGGCGTCTGTCACAAAAATATTTGTATTATCGAAGAAACTGAGATTATTGTTTGTGTTAACGCTTCGATTATTTTAATCAACGCCAAATTATATTTTCTTATTAGTCAAGTTTAATATAACTTACCTACTTCTCTTCTAATTATATTGGTATTGTCAATAATTGTTCAGTTGTTTTGGATATCTTAATTAATCTCTATGGTGGATCAAATATTTGATTAGACATGGTTGTTTTAAATTCGATTTCCGAGAATATTCAATTTATTAGTCTGATTTTATTGTTTTATAAATTTTCAATGACGTTACAGTTTTTAATATTGTTTTTTCATCATCCTGAATTTTGCACTTAGCAGTTTTAAGACACTTTTATTCCCCACATTCCGCCGAATTCTTTATATGTTTTACTACAGGAAGTATGTTCGATTCCCACTCAAATAAAATAAATATTTTTAATTTTCATTTTGAATGCTAAAAAAAAATATTTTTTATCTGCGGCTTGGGGAGCACGGTCAAATGAATGTGAACATGCAATAATTTGTCATGGTCACTCCGTTTCTATTGGTCCTTCCTCGATAAATGGCTAATTACATAAAAGGATTTTTTTGTTTCCAGTAGTACCTGAGATTATTCCGTTCCAACAATTAAACTCTTCAAAGTATAAAAATGGTTGATTTTGAGTTGTTGATTTGTTATACATATGAAGTCCTAAAAAACTTAACTTTGAGTGGTGGAACTCAACGCCCCGCTTTGCCTCGACACAAGAACGAAGAAATTAATAACTTAAATATTTAAATTCCTCGAATTACAATCGAACCCACAGTCTGTTGCGCAAAACGCCACACATTTGAGCCACGACTAAACTATATACGTTATATTTCTATATAAATATACGTTTCTATATAAATCTACGTTATATTTCTATATAAATAACATTAGTTCTTAATTAAATTTTATATTTTTACAATATGGTAAGATAATATAAACAAATTCTGCAACTATTAATATTATAAACGGGATTGTGGGGATGAATATAAATATACCAAAAGCGCTAGTACCTATCTGAGTTCTAAAACGAAAATTAAACAGATAGAAATAGGTATAAATGAAGAATTTACGCCATATAATATCAAATTCGAATAGTTTTGTAAGGCATTCCGTAGACATTTTGCGTTCAGGCATCGCTTTGAGTGCCTTAAAATATTTTATCGACGCTACTTTAGACGTAGACGACATTCTGCAGTTCATGCGCAGTTCACTGATCAGATTGAATTGTACGTGGCCAGAATGAAATTTGTTATAATTTTTCATATTTCTAGACAGGAAAAGAACAATAGTTATTTGACGTCGATATGCTTATCAGAACATGAAGGTCGTGGGTTCGATTCCCGTTTGGGTGATTTTTTTTTAAGCAAAATAAATATTAATCAGCTCCACGATGAATCCCGCACACAGCAACGTAGACATGGAGAACATAGTGTTAAGACACTTCGTTTTCCACTTTCCGCAAAAGTCTGGAGGCATTGGGTGTTGAGTGGCGGAACTCAGTGTAAGATAAAATATTATAAGTAAGATATTCTTGCTTATTGACATAATTAGAGTACGTTGGCCAAAACTGGCTTCTCAAGCACGTGTCTTAGAGTATACGGTTGTATTTGCTATTGGGGTTGCTTTTTAAATATATTTTTGATTAATTTTATTTACATACACGCAATGAAAAAAAAAAGAAAATGGAAAGTGGCGAACGGAGTGTCTTAAGCTTAAGTTCTTTTGGTTCCTGCTAAATGTTAAAAACTGTGAGGCTGTTTAATCAAAAACAATAAAAATAAATAATATATAGATACACCCAATTAAATTTTATTAAAAAAAATATTTTAAAGCCACGACGGTGGTAACGTTTTACACTTCTGTTTTTGGCATGTCTTAGGTTTGCAGACGTCATAGTTATCAAATACTTCTTGGCAAGTGACAATGCAAGTGTATTTTTTCTTCTTTGGACACTTCTTGACACAAGAGTCCAGCTTTTGGCATCTCTTCCTTAGAGCTTGCCTTAAAATGTCACCAGCTTTTTCCAGTTTGTCAGCGGCATCATCATCTAAGTCTTCATTTTCTTGCGTAGTCTGTGAAATTAAATTGACTTATTGCAATTTAAATTGTAAATTATTATATAACGATTCGTTAATTTTACCAAAGTAAAGTTTTTTTCAATACTATCAAATGTCTTATTGAGAGAAACACATTGACCTTTAATGAACACCCACAGGGAAAAGAACTCGGGCCAGTGGCTGGAACGTCTTAAAGTATAACTTTAAGAAGCACTTTAAAATGGGCAATTTCCAATGTCTCCACTATCCGAACCTTATTTCGATTTATCGTCTTATCATTGCAAAGAAATGAAAATAATTAATTCCTTCGAATTTCATACAAAATCGCAGACGTCGCGTTTTCAAAGCACACGCTGTGCTTCTGTGCCAAGACGGCCTCAAATGATTTCCTTTTTTTAATTGGTTTAAATTAACAAATAAATTAATTTAACAAATATATTTTCTATTTACCCGCATAATATGGTACAATTTATACACTTTTTCGTCATGTGGAGGATCGACAGATTGTACGTCATAAACGACTTCTTCGATGTTGTTGTCGTCTTTTTTTTGCAAAAGCAATGCAATTATACCAGTATTTCTGTTTTCGTTTTCCCTTGAAGCCGCCAATGAACTGATTAATAATTTTTGAGCTGATGTGTTCTGTAAAAAAAATACTTTTTTAAAAGATAACATTTTTATATTTAATATACCTATATTTACAAGTAAAGTTAAGTTTACAGAAGTATTCATTAAAAGAAATCTGAGTATAATGTGTATTTACTCGTAAATGCATAAATAAATGCGAGACTATTGTGGCAAAGAGATCCGGTTATAAAGTAAATTGTTGTGGGTTTCATTCTCACTTAGGAAAATAAATTATTTTCGTTTCCTTGATAACAAAGTGTGGTGTTCAGTTATGCTACTCGATACGCGATATCATTAATTAGGGTGGAACGCGGAAAAGGGAGTGCCTTCACACTAATCTCTCTTTGTCCCGCCCGGCTAAATGCGTGCGTGAAGCTAAAATAAAAATGAAAAAATATATGTATGAAAAATCAAGATAACCAAGAAAAATTCCCATATGTCCACAAAACCGAAAAACGTAAAAGGGAGTGCCTTAACATTAATTCCTCTCTATCCACGCCACTTAAACGTGATAAAGCGTAAAACCATAAAAGAAAAACACAAAAATAAAATCTTACATAAACATGAAAAGCCAAGAAAATGAAGAAAAACCCAATACGTCCACACAACATATTGTTAAAATCGTATCTGTCAGCAGCGAGCACGCATGAGATGATTTAATTAGACACAAATATTCATCTCAATTAATCAGCTCGGTGCTCGTGTGCGGGGATAATGTGTTTGGTAAGGCGTTTTATGTACTTTAAGGCTTTGTTTGTATTAAGTTTACCTTTTGCCTTTATTAATTTTTTTTTTACAAAAATTATAAAAAAATGTCTTTGTTATATTTTATGGAATTATTTTATATGAATTATTGAAACCAGTCGCGGCGCAGCGGCACGAAGTGTGAATGTAAAACCGACTAGTTGTGGGTCAATCCCCACTCGAGGAGATGAAATATTTATTTAAATTTATATTTCCATTTCTACGCTCTGGTGTGGAGGCGAGGGCGGCGTTGAGTTCTGCCACTTAACACTCAATGCCTCCAAAATTCGGCAGTAAGTGGGGAACGAAGTATCTTAACACTAGGTTCAATCTGCTGTGTGCGGAATACATACAAGCTGAAACGACACGTGAAGCTGAAAAAAAATTGTATATGAAAATGTATAAAAATACAACTTACATAACAATTTTTTAATGAACTTAAACAAAAACCTGAAGACATCGGCGAAGAAGCTCAGCCTTTGACTTTAAACGCGACAATGTTGTTCGATTCCCAGTGGAGGAAATGAGATATTTCATTATCTCGTTCTGGTAACGAACTAAAGCGGCGTCGAGTTGCGGCATTAACGCAATTGGGCGGAGTGTCTTAACACTACGTTGCCTCTGCCTACTCTGCTAGAAGCCTAGCGTCATAGAATCACTTTTTTTTCTGTCAAATCATATAAAAAATATACGGGATATATATCCCATATATTTTTCACCTGTCCTAAATCACTTTGATCAGTTGAATATAACATCAGTATTCATAAAGTGTTTTCCTTGAAATTATGTATTTTTTTCAGATCCCTTCTAAGCTTGTAATTTATTTTTGTTTAACTTACCTTTTTTAACGATCAATCTCCTTCGTCCATTCTCCTCTCAACTTGACTTTGGTGAAGTGATTTTTGATCTATTGGCAAATCTTGATAGCCAATAGCTATCGCTATATTTAATATCTCTCTGTCGTCTGGCTATAAGTACAATGGTCGTGGGTTCAATTCCCTGTCCAGGAAATCAATTATTTTCATTTACTCGCTTTAGTAATGACACAATCTCGGCGTTGACTTCAGCTACTTAACAAAAAGTGTACCGAAATTGGGGTTAATAGTGTATGGGGAACGGAGTGTCGTAACATTAGGAAGGTAGGCTCTTCTTATTTACGGCGTGAAGCTAAAAAATAATCAAATTATAGGTATAATATTAATACCTTCTATTTATTTATTAATGTGATACAATTTCATCTCCTAATTCGAAAAACACATTAAAATAAAAAAAAAATGATTTAATTATTTAATATAAAAATTGAATGACTTTTGGGTAAATAAAATCCTTACGGACGTTTTAACCGATCCGCTACTTATTTTTAATCAGCTTCACGCTGTATCCTGCACACAGCAGGGTAGGCAGAGAGAACATAGTGTTAAGACACTCCCGCCATTGTTATTGAAATGCTGGTTGATTGGTGGAACTCAACGCCGCGCTTTGCCTCGACATCAGAAAGAAAAAATGGAAATATAAATTTAAGTAATATTTCATCTCTTCGAGTGGGGACCGAACACACAGCCAGTAGATTTAACAGTCACACTTTGTGCCCCTGCGCCACGACTGGCCTTTTTTTATATAATTTAATAAGACCAAATTGTAGAAAATTATATTTTAATTACTTCAAAATAAAATATATATATATTACTATCACTGGGTTCTCTCCGACTACCCTATTATATTAAATTGTAATACAAGAATTCGTATAACATCATTAAAATCGTCTATTCGAGTCTTATTCTCCGTATAGATATTACGGGATAATTCAACAGACAGATTACAGTGTCGCTCGGTAATTAACAAATCGACGGTGTCTTGATTAAGTTGTCTTGAGCCATATATACTTATACTAATTGGGAGCTGGTTTTAATTATAACTATATTAATGTATTTGTTATTTCAGAATCGAGGCCATCGTGGCGCAGAGGCGTATGACTCTAAGTGCGACGGTTGTGGGTTCGATTCCTATTCGGTGGATTGTTTTTTTTTATTTTCATTTCTTCACTCTTGTGTCAAGGCAAAGCGCGGCGTTGTGTTCTGCCACTCAACACGCAAGGATACCGCGGAAAGTTGAGAACGGGAGTGTTGTGATGGGATGGGTTCGTGTGCTTTACTCTACAATGGATTCCCAGGTTCCTTCTGCCTATCGCATATCGATATAGCGTGAAGTTAAAATTATTTTAGCATTTATAATTACGCGGCGTAGCAAGGAAGATAAAGGAGACTCCAGTGTTTAAACAATCCGTCCTTCATTTTGAGCTCGAATTCGCGTCATGAACGACGTAACTTAACGCCGCGCGGAATCTATTCCACGAAGGCCTGATATAGCAATTTGCTTTAGTTAATATAAAATACAAACAATGAAAACTGATGTTTGTTTAAAAGCTTTATATAGCGCGTTTAAAGTTAGTAGAGCGTGGTGTGGTGGTGAGCGTAATTGAACTATGAATGTCTGGACAAAATACGTTTTGGTCATATTTATGTGTTAATTTTAACATTTTATGTTATTTTTATGTGTTTATTATTGTGGATTTTACTATTTGTTCGTTATAAAGAGAATCTAGTGATATTTTATTCCTTTTTCTACTTTTTATTTACACTTACGGAATGGAGGCCGTCGTGTCGCAGTGACGAAAATGCGATGGTTGTGGATTTGGTCATTACTCGAGGAAATGATTATATTTAATTTATTTTAATTTGCCTGACTTACAACCAACATCAAACGTGGTGCAGTGGCACAAAGTGTGATTGTAAAACTGACTGATTGTGGGTTCGATCCCCACCCGAGGAAATGAAATATGTACTTACATTTATATTTCGCTCTGGTGTCGAGGCAAAAGCGCGGCGTTGAGTTCTGCCACTCAACACACA
>DWAN01007138.1:0-10001 GCA_018230445.1 Heliconius hewitsoni | reverse complement strand
ATATATATATATATATATATATATGAGAATTTAATAGTTCACTTTGGTCAATAAAAGGTTATCAATATTAGTATTTTTTTAAGGTATCTTTAGAAATTTAAATTATTGATGATTAATAAAGAAGATTTATTATCAATTGTTATCTTTAACTGGGGGTGGATGTCTAATAAAATAATGTAAAGCATTATAGGCAAGATGCGGTGCAATATTATGTAATGGGTGTATTCTGTTAAGTTCATTCTTCGGTGCCCCTACAATGTATGGATCGGAAGCACCTGTACCATGTTGAGCAACAGATAATCCACTTAAAGTGTAACATGTGTGGTATATATCTCGAGCTCTGAAATTAATATAAATTGTTATTATAAAAAAAAGTTATATAAACTCTTTTTTCATTTTGTTTATTTAAGTAAAAACTATATTTTTATTATAATATAAATGTGCTTAGTATTAGTATAATGCAGTACTTACTTTCCTGGTTTGTCAACTAGCCCACCATTGTTTGCCTGACAGCATATAAGTATATATTCTTGCAGGGCACCTTGACTAAACAAAACTGTCTCTATCATTTCTTTGTTATCTGAAATTAAAATCATACAAATGAGTCATATGAGTACTGTTAGTTCACTTTAAATACTAAAGGTTAATTTAATTATAGTATGTAGATCAGACAAGTCACTAACCTTGAGACATTATTGCGCTAACAATAGGGAATATAGCACCTTGCCAAAACGAATAACATCCATCTACTAGTTTATTTGTTCTACCTTGGAACCCACCCTCAAGACTTGTTTGTCGGTTTACGGTCCATCTTAGCAAGGCATCAATATCGCAAAGCTTAGTCCTATTAAGTAATGCTAAAGCAGCTATTCCACAGTAAGAATAACCACCATGTGCTTCCATTCCAGGACAGCCCGCAAATCCACCTTCATATGTTTGACAACTAACAATCCATTCTGCCGTTTTATCAAATAAAGTATCAGTATATGTATTAGTTAATTTTGCTACACTAACAGCACAATATGCTCCTCTTATGTCATGTTCTCCACCAATGTGGACAGCAAACGAACCATCAACATCTCGAACGGTCCACAAGAATTTCTGTAATGAGCTTCTGTCAATAGAGTTGTAGGCTTCTTCAGTACCAATAATACTTAATGCATTAACAGCTGCATAAGTTGTTCCAAGATGTGAGAGTTGCCCTGGTCCACCACCATAACCACCATCTTTGTTTTGACAGTGAGATAAAAAATTTACAATTTCTGATAATGTTTCCGAATCAGGCATATCTTTTAAAGTCCAAAGACCATGTAAAATCCAATACACTAACCATGGTCTGCTTGCTTCCAAGCAGCTATAGCTTTGAGGCAGATTTCTTAGACATTCTTTTAAAAAACGGGCATGAGAAACTTTGTGAAGCTTAGGAAGTTCGGGATCTATAGATGCATCTTCTTCAAAATATTTATATATCCTCCTAATGACATGTTCAACATCGATCTGAAAAGTTGATATAAATTATATTAACTTCAACAATTAAATTATTACAAATAACTAAATTTAAATATTAAAACTATAACAACCTGGTCTGATGAGGTGTTCGTCGAAATATCTTCATCATCATATCTTTGTTCACGGATCTCACTATAAAATCTTATACGATTTTCCATTTTAAAGCGTACGTATAAAAAATGTGATTACTATAATCACAGAATATCAATTGTAATACAAATAGCTAGACTACAGCTTTGTGCCAACTGTTTGGCCTTTACATATACAAAAATATTAAATACATTGATGATTGACTGATGCATTTATATGTATAAATAATTTACAAGTATACTTCGTCTCGTCTGTTTTGTCTAATTAATGAGTACACAAGAGAAAGAAATATGTTGTGTAAATTTGAAATTATTTAGTATATATAAGTAATTAGTTTTTTTTTTAATTTTAAATAGTACACTGTAGTAAGAATTATGCAGACTGACAAACGCGAAACGTGCATAAACTTCAAACTTGACGTCGTTGTTGAGATGTAGTGTTTACTGTTATTGGAGAATTGATAATCTATCAACTTTTTAAATGTTTTGCATTTTTAATATTGCTACAGTAAGTACAACATATTTTTTTTTATTTAAAAACGGTTTTAACGGTAAGAAAAAATTCTAATATTTAAAAATAAAAATAATTTTAAATCGAAAATTTGAGTATATACAAGAAGAACGAACATTTCAATTATTTTTCATAAAAATGTGAATGTAAACTTGTCATGTACAATGAGAAACTTAAGGAAATTATGAATTTAACTTTAAAAAATGTACCTTAAGCAATGCAAAGACAGTAAAGATTAAGCAGGGTCAAAGAAGTTACGGGATAAATAAACACAAAACCAAGACCAATCAACCAAAAATACTTGATTTTTTATATCATAAGGTCTAATAACTTTTGTCTGTAAATCTACAGTTTTTTTCCTTTTTCGATATATAATTGTTTTTCTACTAGAAGATCTTAGATTGACGTACAATTAGGAAAAGTTAAAATAAATTACGTTTGAACGCCGTCGGTTGAATAGCAGACAATTGGAGGGATAGACTACATTCTTCAGTATTGTTGTAACTATAAATTACTCTTCCTATATTGTTAATTACCTCACAGTCTGAATAGAAATAACTTATATTTGTCACGATAATTGTACGTAAAAGTACGTAATACGTGTACATTAATTTAAAATTAAGTTCAGTTTTAAGTATTTAGATTTTTTCATGAAAAATTATTGTCAATAATAATGGGTGTGTGCGGGCGTGTAGCAATATTTTAGTTGAAAAAAGATTTCAAATTATGATATTTTATTTTATATATTTTTTTAAAGCTTTTTATTGGAAAATGGAAGACGATAAAAGTGTATATAGCGAAGACAGTGTTGCTTTAAATTTATATTTCCATTTCTTCGCTCTGGTGTCGAGGCAAATCGCGGCGATAACTTCCGCCACTCGACACGCAATGCCTCCAGCATTCAGCAGAATGTGGGGAACGAAGTATCTTAACACTAGGTGTCCCTGCTGTGTGCAGGATACATCGTGAAGCCGATTTAATTTAATTAATTATGTAGTGATTAGTATCTTAGATGGATTAAATTTTTTTTTTGTTTTTTATTTTAATTCTTACTTACACTACAAACTTATGTTCCGCACCTTTTGCTATTTTTACATTTCTTTTAATACTTTTTCTGTAGATATTACCTAAAACTAGACTTATGTTAGTTATTACATACATATATCCTATATTTATACAATATCTATAATCTAGATATGTATTAAATATTAACTACTTACTTTTATAAAATCTCGCATGACGGAGATTAACGTCTTATAAATGCCCATAACCGCGGCGCTTATAGCCCTTGGGGATATTAAAGTAGAATACTTTAAGTCTTCAAAAGATCTGCCAGTTGCCAAAAAGCGTAAAGTAACTGTTAATTTCTCTTTTAGTGTTAGCGATTTTATCTTTTTTCTTCAAATAAGGTGATACAAGAGATAATAATTTTTGAAAACTGTTATCTCTCATTCTCATGTAGTTTTTAAAATCATCCTCTGTTAGTCACAGTTCATTAACAATATTTAAATGATTTAACTCTGCTTTTTTTTCTCATCCAGTCTGTGATCCATCGTTTCTTTCTTGATTGTCTTTTCTTTGTAAAGAAATAAAATGTAATAACTAAAATGACAGTTTTTTTTTTCTGTCCATTTCACACTTAGCACGTACGCATACACATAAAGCTACTGAGCGACTGTGTCAGATTTTATGACGAAATATTGTCAATAATATTGTGTAGTATGCGGAGTCATATATCGAACAATATTATTGCCAATATTATTGTGTGTGTGTGGCTAGCCAATAGTCTATCAAATTGTTAAATTATAAATGTCAATGTCAAATCCACATGGTAGATCTAATTGGTGATTTGAACATGGTTCTTTAAAATATAAAGTACTTTTTATTTATACAAAAAGAATAAAATCCGTGGTGCCAAATCAATATATAAACCGACTAGCGTTATCTATTTCTCCCCAATTGGAAGACTATTCAAATTTGTGATACATTAAGTATATCAAATGAATAATAAATATTTTATCTCATAAAAATGGGGAAAGGCAAAAAGAAGTTTAACAATAAAAGAAAAGGTTCTTTAAAATCTAATAATAAGAAAAAACAAAAGTTTAACAAACAAGACGTTGTTAATAAGAAAGCCATTTTTAACAGATATAAAGATAAACAAAAAAATCAAGAAGAATTTGCAAAAAAGAAGCAAATAGAAGATAGATTTTTAAAACAACAATTGACTTTTTCGGAAAGTGAAGAGGAAGAGGCTGTTGATGCGTTTGGCCAGCTAGTTTCATCTTTTAGTAGTAAAAAAATTAATACTTATGTTGAAAGTGACAATGATGAAGATTCTGATGATGATTCTGATAGCGTAGGATCTTACAATAGTGATCAGGACAGTTTATTGGAAGATAGTGTTTCAATTAAAGAAACTATTGGAAGTGAAAGTGATGATGAAAGTAGTATTAGGGAAGATGAATATGAAAGTGCTGCTGGGGTATTATTCTTTTTTTTTTGCTCTACACAGCATTGCTCTCATATAGTAGGGTGGGCTGACTTCACCCAATGTTCTTTAGATTGCATGTTGAGTGGTAGAAATTAATGTTGCACTTTGTCTTGTTACCACTATGTCTTTTAGCAAGAAAATGATAACAATTACCCCCTATTAGGAGTTGAATACACAACTTTCATGCTAACATTCAGATGCTGTGGCCCTGCACCACAATGGCTTCATGTATATTTTCTTAATATTACAACATTTTTTACTTAATTATAATTATTGGTTTTTCATATCACAGAACTATATTAAGTCTGTTTGTCCTAAAACTTTATAAAATATGTACAATGTCTATAATAAATATTTATTTATTTATACTCTTTTTTACAGATTTTAGATGAATTACCAAATGAAACTGATGCAGATAAAAATGATCCCTTTGTAAAGCATTTGCAGTATGACTTAGAGAATGGATTGCTTGTGTCCCTGTCTAGTGCTCCACCTACTGAAAAACATATTCATAAATCTTGGAAAGAGTTAGGTGATCTTACTATTACTATTCCTCAGCCAGTGGAAACAGTGAGTCGAAAGCCAAAATCCTCATTTTCTATATTAGAAGATAAAATTTATGCACCATTGGCAACAGCTCCTCAAGTACTCGCAAACATTGACTGGAATGAGCTTTATGTGAAAACACAGATTTCTAGACATATTGTTTCAGCAAACAAAAAGAATTTGATAAAGAGAGACTTAGACCTCACAGAAATTTTTACACCTCTACAAAAAGAAATATTTTCAATAATTAACAACTATCAAGATTTATATTATTCAGGTAGAACATTTAGTAATGCGGAGGAAATACGTTTTGTTTACTGTTTACATGTTGTTAATCATATGTTAAAGACACGGACAAAAATTTTGCACCACAATGCAAAATTATCAAAAAGAAATGACGTACCCGATGACTATAGAGATCAAGGATTAGTGAGGCCTAAGGTAGATATTTTTTATTATAGGTAGTATTTGACTTTAAAGAAAATGTTATGGATTCAATCCCTAATTTCTATTGAGTGTGATATGCAGGATAGCGGCCAGTTTATGTAATAATTAAATTATACTATTGACATTAAAAAGAGCAACTGTTGTTTCGTGCCAGCTCTTCTCAGCAGAACTGCCTTCCAAACCGGTGGTAGCTTTTTTATATGTTCATTCAATGATGCAAAAGTGCTTCTTCTTTGTCGTTTCGCTCTTGTCAGAGCGGTCGTGGCCTTCCTATTTTCGTCCGACGCCATTCTATGCAGTTGCCTTCACTTGGTCTGTCCATCGCATGGCGGATCTGCCGCGTTGAATTCTGTTTACAATAGTCTATTGCAATAAATAATACTTTCAATTTGAATTTTGAGGAATGAATTCTTTTTATTTCTCTGGTTCAATAAACAAAAGCTTTGCTATTCGCTATTGCAACAGGCAATTTCTTTCAAAATTAGGTGGTAATATATTGTCTTAACACCAGGTACCCTCTGGTAATTTGCTATGTGCATGAAAAATGTAAAGCTACCAAAGAAAAAGCAAAATCATTTGATATCCCATATATAGGATTTTTTAAATGATATTTTATACTACTAAGATAAATATTTTTAAATTTATTTTAGGTACTTATATTAGTGCCATTTAAAGATGCGGCATACAGAGTTGTGAAGACACTAATAGATTTAATAGTCCCAAAAGAAGCTGGACAAGTAATAAATAAGAATAGATTTGAAGATGACTTTACCGGAGGTGAAATAATAATGCCCAGTAAAAATCCAAAGCCAGAAGATTATGAGTTATTGTTCAGTGGAAATACAGATGATACATTTAGATTGGGTATGAGCCTGACAAAGAAAACATTAAAGGTACGTCATTTCTTTTTTCGTAATTTTTTTTTGCGTCATAACTAATTTTCAGCTTTATGTAGGCCAGTCGTGGTGCAGGGGCACAAAGTGTGACTGTAAAGCCGACTGGTTGTGGGTTCGATCCCCACTCGAGGAGAAGAAATATTTACTTAAGTTTATATTTTCATTTCTTTGCTCTGGTGTCGAGGTAAAGCGCGGTGTTGAGTTCAGCCACTCAACACGCAATGACTCCAGAATTTTGCCGAAAGTGTGGAACGGAGTGTCTAAACACTGGGTTCCCTCTGCCTACCCTGCTGTGTGCAGGATACAGCGTGAAGCTGATGTTGTATGTATATAGTAGGGTAGGCCGAGGGATCTAAGTGGTCGAAGTCGACATACTCACTCGAAAAATTAATTATTTTTATTTACTACTACTACACTTTGTATAACGTACGTAAAGCTTAAGTACGTAAAGCGTAACTTACGTAAAGCTACAAAACGAGGCATTGAGTTGAAGAGAATGGAGAATGTCTTAACACTGGATTCCCTCTGCCTACACTGTTAAATGCGGGATAAAGCGTCAAGCTATAAAACAATATTATGCTATTACAGCTGTACACAGATTTCTATGCATCAGATATCCTTGTAGCATCACCGCTCGGTCTCCGTATGATAGTTGGTGCTGAAGGTGAAGAAGACAGGGATTATGATTTCCTGGCTTCAATAGAATTGCTGGTAATGGACCAAGCTGATGTATTTAATATGCAAAATTGGGATCATTTAATCCACATTTTGGACCATTTCCATTTGCAACCTAAGAAAACTCACGGCACAGATTTTTCGAGAGTGCGCACTTGGGCTGTAAATGGTTGGACTAAGTATTACAGGTAATTGCGTAATTTATTTTATTTTGAAGGACTTACAACTAGTTATTTTTTTTGTTAAATAAAGTAGCCTAAAGAATAAAACGTATTGGTGTTATAATAAATTATTTATTTTTTTTAGCTTCTCGTTGAGTCCGGTATACCGAAGTAGGCAGAGGGAACCTAATGTTAAGACACTCCGTTCTTCACTTCAAACGCTTCATTTTTGAGTCATTGCGTGTTGAGTGGCGGAACTCGTCACAATATTTTCTTGTCATTAGAGAAGGGAAATGAAAATAATGAATTGTCGCTTACACTGTAGCCTAATTTATATTTAATATATGTATATAGAGAGTAGTGTAATAATGCTATTGACTAATAACACTTAATTGTTGCTTACATTTCAGGCAAACGTTACTGTTTTCATCCATTTCTTTGCCAGAGATAAAATCTATAATAAACAGGAAGTGTCAAAACTATGCTGGAAAAGTAGTTGTGGGTAACGTCCCAGAAACGGGAAGTATTCAACAGGTGCTAGTGCAAGTTCCACAGCTGTTCCACAGGTTTGTAAAACTGTAACATTAATTTAATAGTCTACATACATATGCTTCTATACTTATATTATAAAGCTTAAATTTTTTTTTGTTTGAACACAATCTCAGGAACTACTAATTCAAATGATTATTTTTTTTGTTGGAAAGGCTGTTTGTCGAGAAAGATATAAGCTGTATTATATCACTTTAATTGTTTTGTTTTAATCCTAAGTCACGTGTGGTCAGAATTACCTTAAAATGTGTAATTTTTTCATTTAAATAAATAAATAAATATTAAAATAGCCTTTATAGCTGTTTCTTTACTTACAGCTAAAAAAAATTAATACATGCGTACACTTGCCTATCCTGCACACAGCAGGATACGCCGAGGGAACCTAGTTGTAAGACACACTGTTCCCCACTTTCATTTCTATAAATTAATGCAATGATCCACAACTGGATGTTTATGTGAAACATCCAGTTGGGGACACAGCAGGGTAGGCAGAGGGTACCTAGTGTTAAGACACTCCGTTCCCCACTGTCCGCCATTGCGTGTTGAGTAACATTTCTTTTCCTCAATTGGGGATCGAACCCACAACCAGTCGATTTTACAGTCACACTTTGTGCCCCTGCGCCACGACTGGCCTCAAATATTGATTTAATTATTTTATTTAGATTTAATGCGCCAAATCTTCTCGCTGCCGTCGATGCAAGATTCGAGTACTTCATAAAGGAGGTGCTGCCGAAGCAGCGCGACACGCTTATGAATCACACGCTCATTTACGTTCCCAGCTATTTTGATTTTGTTCGAATAAGAAATTATTTTAAAAAGGAAGACATTGGATTCGTCCAAATATGCGAATATTCAAAGGTAAATAAAAACATTGTTTTACTGCCATATACTTTTCTAAGCTAGGGTATTTGGTAAATGAACCTTCCTTCCCATGGTCTTGCTTGCCAGGGAAGTCATGGGAGGTATTTTCTCATTAAAACATTTTTAAACGTATTTTTTCGTTCATAATCCACCATTAATTTAAATATCACTTATCTGAACCTTTGTGGTGCAGCGGCACAGCATCTGGCTCTTAACGCGTTGGTTGTGGGTTCAATTCCCACCCAGGTGTACAATTTTTTCTGGTAACAAGACAAAACGAGGCATTGGCTTTCCTCGATCAAAGTGTAATGACTAAATGAAGTACTATAACACTATTTACAACTTTTATTATATTTACAGGATGGCAAAATAGCACGCGCTAGGGATATGTTCTTCCACACGGAGGCACATTTCCTGTTATATTCGGAGAGGGTTCATTTTTTCCGAAGATTCAGAATCAAGGGCATCCGCCATATTATATTCTACCAGCCGCCTACTTATCCACATTTTTACTCAGAAATATGCAACCTTATGCAAGTAAGAAATTCATAAAAAAAAATTATTAAAGAAATATACAATGTTCTCCTGATGTTGTAGTTACATTATTATAAATTGTTATGATACACATCTGTCACTATCAACTCAATTTTTTTTCCTATGACAGAGTAGGCAAAGGGAACCCATTTAAAGCAGTCCCTTCTTCTAATTTTCACCCAATCTTCAAGATTGCGTGATGAGTTGCGGAACGGAACGCCGCACTTTATCTTCTTACCAGAGCGACGAAATGAAAATATTAATTTCACCGGGTGGTAACCGAACTCACAACCGTCGCGTCTACAGCGACCGCTGCCCCGATGCGTGACAACGGCCCCAGGGGACAGATTTATTCAATGTTATTAAACATTCTTCGTTGTGTGCAGGAAAGTAATCAAAACAAATATGGTGGGAGTGACTGCAACATGACAGTGACAGTTCTGTATTGTAAATACGACATGCAGCGCGCCGCGGCTCTGCTCGGCACTACGCGCGTGGCCAGGATGGCCGCGTCCGACAAATCTGTACATATGTATGTTACTGGGGACTAATAAATTAAATTACTTAAGCTATGTTTTTTATTTTAAGATATACCCGTTATTTTGTTAAGTGAAAAAATATATATTAAAAAATATAATAAAATATAACGGAAGCCGGTCGTGGCGCCGGGGCATAAAGTGTGACTGTAAAACCGACTGGTTGTGGGTTCGATCCCCACTCGGGGAGATG
>DWAN01007137.1:0-10002 GCA_018230445.1 Heliconius hewitsoni | reverse complement strand
AGAAAGTGGGAACGGAGTGTCTTAACACTAGGTTCCCTCTGCCTACCCTGCTGTGGATACATGATTATTATTTTGCTTAATAAAATTAATTCTATATACAATTTTAAGTATTAGGTACATTATGGGGGTTATTTACAATGTAAGAATATTCTTTTTCGAATATATAAATTAGAGAAATTACTGATATAGAATGTTTTGTAATTTTACAAGTTTTTCAAAATATTTATCATTAGGCTTTCGCTACTACAAAATGTCTAGAAGTTGGCTGTTATCACTACGTTTGTGTGGGCAATGTATTGTGATAACACTCCCCACTTTCTAGAGATTTTTCGAGGCATTGCGTGGCGGATGTCCACGCAGGGCTCAAGCCTCGGTGCCAGAGCGAATAAATTAAAACATTAATAAATAAATAATAATTAATTTCTCTGAGTGAGGATCGAATCCACGACGACGGCATCTGACGGGATGATAATTGTAGGTATTATTGAATTTATAGTAAAGATACTATTTGCAAGTAGATCGCTGATCAACTCGAAAGCATTGGACCGTGGTTCCGCACTCTTTATATATTTGGTCATTCAGTTAGAAAATCAATGTAACACAATGGAGTCAAGTGCAATGACCTTGCACTAATAAATATTGTTTTTATGATAACGTATTAAAGGTTTTTCCGTTACTTGAAAGATCAATCCGAACTTTAGATAAGTATGATATAAAAATATCAAATAGAAGTGAACTGGTAGCATAATCTTATCACTGGTAGCATAATTGTTTCAGAAACAATGGAAATTAAGAAAATACTATTTTTTCAGTTTTAGTAAAACAAACTTAACTATAAGGATAATAAAACTAAAGATTTATATCTCTTATTCAATTATTTATTAGAATTCGGAGGATTTGGAGGAACTCCCACCAACAAAAGTGATGAAACAATATACTACAATATCTTTTATACAATCAATTTTTAACATCTTTTGCTCTTCTTTTATCACATAGTCAATGCACTTTTGTGTAGCTTTTACTGTTTATTTTTATTTTGAATTGCATTTTTCTTTGGCCATTTCATCAACCACTTAATTTCAGTAAATGTCTTTTGAATGTTATAATTGTAAAGTAAAATATCAATTCTCCTCCATCCAGAAAGCCTGTGAAGAAATTATGATTGAATTATAAATATCTGGAGAGTTGATTTATGTAAATTATTTATATATCAATATTTAGTTGAAGTATGAGTATCCACTACACCCACAGTGGAATGGTTAATTGTTATATTAAAATCAAATTTTACCTTTTTGAACTACATTAAGTGGATTTCCTTTTCCACTTGGATTTGTTAAGCCAGTGGAAAAACTTGGACAATGAGCTTCTTTATTTGTCTTCATGAAATCATCCTGCAAGCTCTGTTCCTAGAGTCCTGTAACAGATACTCAATTTCAATTTAGAGTTTTAAATATATAATAAAATATTTGGTTCACAATTACAAGAAATTAAGTACCTTACAAATATTTTATACTTTTAAATTAAGTATCATTTAGGTGTTCAGGAGTTAAATACAGTTATAGTTTAGTCAGTGAAATGTGATTGAAGTTTTAAAATATATTTAAATTAAACTACATTAAGTCTAGTTTCAACGAAATAATAGATGATTTTGCCTCAATTTCTTAAATTTGTTGAGGTGCTTAAAGGTTTGATACCTTAACACTGTATCCTCTCATCATATTGAAATTGCAATATCATTTGTAATTTATGTAATGTCCTTTTAAAACTAGGTAAAGATTCACCTAAATTTACAGCCTCCAGTGCCTTATAGGCAGTTCATTGTTAAGGGGAAATGTGTACTTTACACTGTTTCATTCACATCCAAATTATCTAATGTCAATCAATCAAGTCAATCTTCAATAGACTTGGTAATGGTACTGGAGGAGATCTCAAATGGCCTGTAGTGTTCTTTCCCTTTACAGTTCTGTTTACTCCCATTCTATTTATTACCATAATTTCTATAGTTATATTGATAATATCACATTTATACAGAAACAAATTCTTCAACCACCTTTCTTTTAGATATTTAAGAACATACAGTACCTTTTCTTCCTAGAAAAAGGTGCAAGCCTAGTTTGTTCCAGGCTTATTCATGTTCTAAAGTATAAAAAATCATTATAACATAAACAAAATAATCAGTAAGCAACATAAAACTTAACAATGTTTCATTAGTAATTTATAAAATGTGGTCCTTTTAAAATTGGGTAAAGATTCATCTGAATTTACAGCCTCCAGCATCTTATCAACAGAAGGCACTTCATTGTTAACGTAAAACGTCTGTACTTTACGGCGTATTGCATCCAAATCTGTCTCGTCCAAAGTGTCAATCTTCGATAGTCTTGGTGATGGTGGTGGAGGTGAGCTCAAACGGCCTGTTGTTTTCTTTTCCTTTATTATTCTGTTTACCGTGGCTCGAGATATCCCCATAATTTTAGCAGTTTTATTGATAATATCGCATTTGTATGGATACGAATCCTTCGGCCACGTTTCTTCTACGTATTTAAGCACATTCATAACAGCCACTTTTTCCCATGAAGCCATTGGGGATGTTTTTGTTCGGCTTGGTCTAGGTTTACTCATGTTTTAAAGTATGAAACACTTTATACTTAACAAAATAAGAAAATTAATAAAAACAACGGAATAACAAAATTCAGTAAAAATATTTGGAAACACAAACAGTATAACTAAAATATCAACTATCAACAAGTTGATCGATAGTAAAAATGGCGGCCGTGGATATATAGTTTATATTTGTTATTGTAGAAAAAAAAAAACAGACCGCGCAATTGATTAAAGAGTTGAGTGAGTGAATGAGATTTTTTTTTTGAAAGTTAAGAGCTGGGGTAAAAAGTTAATTATAAAAAAATACTTGATTAAACAAAAATTTGTTTTTGATCGGATAAACGGTCCACACTTATGTATTAAGAGCCAAGCTTAAGTTAAAATATTGAATCTAATCATCTAATAAAAACTAATCAACAAAAAGTTTAAAATATATATTTTCTTTCGCCATTTTTGTAAACCGCGTTATATTATGGAGGATACAGATGAGCTCCCTAGTCCCTCTCCGCATATGAAATAGTGCCCATCAAAAAAATAAATAAAAGTAGCACATATATCATAGAATAGATTTTAAAGAGCGCGGCCCACTCCCAAGACTAACTGGATTATTTTCGGAAGAAAAGTATTGAAAAAGCTCGAATCATTAAAAATGTAAATTATACAAACATCATACCTTTATAGTTCCCATTTCGGTCGGATTTTAAAGTACAATTTATTATTTACTAGCGGACATTTTTCCAACTGAATCCTTATTTGAGTTGGTACTCCTTATCTCCACGTACTCCATACGTCACATTTAACCTTTGTGTAAATGTACTCTGTGCTTTTGACTTTGTTGTGATTTGTCATTTGACATTTGTCAATTTATAATTATGCAAATGAAGAAGGTATCTTTTAAAAACAAATATAATCAAAGAATTAATGGATGTTACAAATTTCAACTTTAAATTACAATGGAAAGAGACTAGCAAATGATATTTGTTTTATAAAAGCTATAGTTCAGTCCAGTTCTGTGTTGATTTGGAATTAAAATAATAAAAAACCGGCAAGCCACGAAATTTCGCATGAAACTCAATAACATAATTAGTAATTCAATTATCACTTTTATAAATTATAAGAATAGTTATGCTTCAAGTTCCAGAAAATGTTAATCAAGCCCTTGTTCACCTTCTTCCACAGTCGGTTATTAACGATGTAGCTTGTTTTGTTTTTTACGATAATCATCCGAGGGACCAAAGATGTTTAGATATTACTGTATGTACTCGAAAAGGAGAAATAAAAGAATTTTATCAGCGTGACTCAATCAATTCAATTTTAATAGAAAATATTATTGGTATATCTGAAATAATAATTATAAGAAATTCTAAATGTGATCTTTTTTATTTAGTGGTTGCTCAAAACGAAATTATCATCATATCCAAAAAAGAAACTCTCCAGTTATGTTTTAGAATAAGTAATGTAGATAAATATAAATTTGAAGAAGCAAGTTGTAGAGGACTTCAAATATTTTGTAATGATGATGCAGTACCTGTAATTTTTGATGATGATATGAACAAATTAGAAGATGCTGACTTAATCCTGTTTCATGAAAAGTCTGAAGATT
This sequence comes from Heliconius hewitsoni, assembly GCA_018230445.1. Classification (NCBI taxonomy): domain Eukaryota; kingdom Metazoa; phylum Arthropoda; class Insecta; order Lepidoptera; family Nymphalidae; genus Heliconius; species Heliconius hewitsoni. Next base: position 5,798 of record DWAN01007137.1, on the reverse strand, counting down.
CTTTGCCTATAATTAATCAATTAAAGAGAAAATTAACAGAAGCCAAATATACTACAAAACACAATGAAAATATATTAAATGACTATATAAAGTTAAGGCAATTAGCTGCATTTCAAATGTATAAAAAAACACAATTAAATTCAAACACTGCTTCTGCTTTCAAACTTGATCAGAATGAGGTAATTATTACAAATTTTTATTAGTTCCTTAATACATCAAATAAAGTAAAATCATTAAAAAATCACACTACATGATGATTTTAATGTTGTTTCTAGATATCTAATGCTTTACAAGTTCAAACTGAGGCACCTATTGTCCGTTTGTGCATTGGGAAATTTGTTATGTTATCTAATATAGTCAATAAAAATGAATTGTAAGTATTATACCTACATATCTTTTTTAAGCATTAATGCTTAGTTTGTATACTACAGCTACTTCTTGTTTTAAACATTTTATTATTTACAATTGTCTTAAATGTACAGGGTAGATGCGTCAGCGCTCCTTTTACAGCATATAGAGTAAAATATTTTAGACCTTAAGAAATTAATCAAGATACCCCAACAGTTTAAACACAGGATTTTTTTTCATTTCACAATGTTTATCCATATCCTGTATTTTGTGTGACACAGTTACGCATAGATACTAATAATGTGAACATATACTGCTACAAAAATACTACTAAAGATAAAATAATTTGAACTATGCCACCAATACCAACAACTCAATATTTGAATGAGGTGTATGTGACTTGTCTTAACTCTTACTTCTTTCTGCTTACCCCACTGAAACTAAAAAAATAAAAAAAAGGAACAATTGAATCTCTGTAAGATTTTTTATATGTAAAGTGACTATAATAATTTTTCTATATTTACAGTGGAGTTGATGATATTACTGTGCTATTACATGGAGCATCTAGACCATCAATAGAATATAAGTCAAAATTGTTCATAAAAATACCAACTTCTCCATTTTGGTCCGAAACAAAATCAATGCTTAATAGTGAAGAAAAATGCACTATAGTTACAATTCTAGATGTGGATGAAGTAAAAAATGATACGGAGACGAGAATAGATTTTGATGTTATTATATCATTGAAGTTAAAAGATACTGATTATTTGCTTCCCTTGGACAGTGTATCTATATCTACTTTGGATATGATGGGAGAGAAATTTGAAATGTTAGCAGATGAAACAGAAGGTATTTAATATTTTACGTTTTTTTTTAACTTCACATTTTATCACATAAATAGAGAAGGAGAATGTTTATTGTGCAAAATACAACAAAAAATTTAATTTTTATACTATATTTATAAAAAAAATATTTGATATTTTCAGATAGCAGCAATATAATTCTATCTATACTTGCCACATCGAAAAAAATAGACTTATGTTTGAGACACTTTGGAAATAGTGAGAACACTGTTCTAACACCAGCAAATTTGTTTGGAGATTATTTGAAAATGGACAAACTTACAAATATAGATAATATTTTTATTTGCAAGAAATCTCCACACCACATCCTTTACGGTGTTATGGTTGTTCTTGAAGATAATAATGAATTAGTACCTAATCATATTATGAATGTTCAAGTCTATGTTCGGTAATATATATTATTGAATTTTTTTTTTTGTCTTTTAGTGTAATTAAAATATATAAGATATTTTTGATACATCAGCTTCTTTTGTATTGATTTTGTGTAATTTTATAATTATAATAATAGAAGTTGTTGTGATGTTCGATTTCCACTTGAGGAAATGAATTGTTTTTATTTCCTTGCTCTGGTAATTTTTTTTTTCAACTTTACACTTTATCTCGCACATAACACTGTAGACAGAGGGAACGTGGGAACCTAGTGTTATGACACTCTGTTCCCTGTTTTTCACCGAATTCTGTAAGCATTGCGTGTTGAATGGCGGTAGCCACGCTTTGCCTCTGTAAGCTGCTTTGCCTGAGTAAGTGTTTTAAAATACACAGTACACGTTACACGTTAAAGTTTACAAAATTGAATCCTCTGAACATTAATTTATTTGATTTTATGATTTAATTCTACAGCAATTAGACAAGATTTATTATTTATTTATAAATACTTTTGTAGTTAAATTAGGTAATATAATATATAAAAGATTTTAACTGTACCAAGTGCTTTTGCCTTAGGTGGAATTAGTTGATTTGGCCATTAAATAACTGAAATGATTATCGATATTCTAAATGTGAATTATTTTTATTATTTTTCTAATTTTTCAGATGTACTTCTCAAGTGCTGCAACTGATACATTTTATATACGACTCGGTTCCTCATAAAATAATAGCAACGACACCAGATTATGAATTAACAGCAAAAGTCAGTGAATTATCGAAGTACAATGAAAAGAGATCTTTTTCATTAAACTATGCAGGCTGTGCATTGTCTGTCACAAATCAAGTAAAGATTATACAAGAACACATAAACGATTGCTTAGTAAAAATAACAGCCGAAGGTTCGGGAAATGAATCCACTCAAGAAGTAGATTTGCTAGCTCTAGGTACACCTAAATATCTTGAGTTTCGGAATAAGCTTCTGGAAGAATCTGTGAAAGGGCTGAACTGTTTGAATTTTGTCCCACAAATGCTACCTGATATGGAATGTGATGAAATGTTTATCGATGATTAACAGGTGTATTATATTTTGTCTTTGGTTTTTTTTTTACTTTATTTCAAATGTAAGAGTCACTTAAATGTTACAATAATCTAAATTTTGTATTTTTTTTATTCAGACAATTTTCCTTTTTGCACACTCCGATTCCCAGCCACCCAATTTTCGAAACATTGTATGATTTATCTTGTCAGCAGAGAGAAAATAATAATAATTGATTCCATCGAGTGGTTTCGTGCCCACAACCGTCGTGTTAACAGTACAGATGATGTATCGCTGCTTCATGACGGCGGTATGTTGTTTATGTTCATCAATTAGTAAACCAAAGAATAAACTTTATAAAATAACAAACCATTCCATGACAAATTATTACTTTTTATTTGGCCGTCACTTAGTTATCATTTTTATTTTCATTTATTTTTAAATAGATATTTAACTTAACTGTATTATATATAACTAGCGACCCGCTCGCGGCTTCGTCCGCACGTACTACACAAATATTTATTTTAAAGACAATATCTATATAGCTAAAGTTTCAGGTTTCATTTTCATTCTCTATTCGTGGCGCAGCGTGTGGCTGTAAACGAAACAAGTTATAGGTTTGATTCCCAATCGAGTACATGAAATATTTAATATTTTTATTTCTTCGCTCTGGTGCTGCGCTGCGCTGCGCTGCGCTCGCTTCGGTGTCGAGGCAAAGCACGGCGTTGATTTCCGCCACGGAACACGCAATGCGTCCAGAGTTCGGCAGAAAGTGTCTTAACGCTAGGCTCCCGTTGCCTACCCCGCCACACGCGGGATACAGCGTGAAGCTGAAAAAAATTATATTGACTTAACTTTTTATTTATGAGCAGATTGAAATAAAACAAACGCTAAATGTTAACGGAATTTTTCCATTTAAACCGGTTTTCTGAGTGACCCCAACAGTAGATTGTCTTATCCTATGTAAAGACAGCAATGATTTACAATTTTATTATGTGTATGTGATAAAATTAGTCAAATTACTCAATGACTTCTAATTAATAATATTCCCCTATACAACAAAATTTATAATCATATAATTGTTTCCCCAAATCAAAATCAAATCAGCTTCACGCTGTATCCCGCACACAACAGGGTAGGCACAGGGAACCTAGTGCTAAGACACTCCGTTCCCCACTTTCTGCCGAATTCTAGAGGTACTGCGTGTTCAGTGGCAGAACTCAACGCCGCGCTTAGCCTCGACATCAGAGCGAAGAAATGGATATAAGTTTAAGTAAATATTTCATCTCCTCGAGTGGGCATCGAATCCACAACCAGCCAGTTTTACAGTCACACTTCGTGCCGCTGTGCCACGACTGGCCACTATTATATTGTTTCCCCAACTAGTGTAAATATTTGATTTAACAGGAAGGAAAAATAACAAAGATTAATTTGAAAAATATAGATTTAATTGCAAAAAATATAAAACTTCATGTGTACACTTATAAAACACTTTATAAAAACTTAGAAAAATTAATATACTTAAACCAATACTGCCTATAAAGAGAGCATTTACAAAGTCTCAAAGTCAACATACAATAAAATTGCACTTAATTATTTTGGGCATTGAAACTTAATTATATTTTTTTTCTTTTAGTACAATATATTGTTAATCGAATCATTTTACTTTGTTATTATTTGAAATTCATTATAAATAAACTCTTACAATATACTAAATAAGTAAATACTAGCAACATTTACAGATAATCTATAAAAATGTTATAACGTACATAACTATATTAAAGTTTAAAACAAGTGAAAACAAAACAAAAAAATAATTATAAATAATATTATAAATTATTGCAATACCCGATTTTTTCCTCTTATTAGCACCATTTGTCAGCTTTATCTTAAATTAAAGTAATTATATTACTATTATTTATATATTAAAACATTTTTTTTAAATACAAAAAATATATATTTATAGTATGCGTCGCGTAATGCAAAATATCAGTCTAGTTTTATTCCTTGAATATTTATTAAAATTTCCCGAAAAAATAAAACTTATTTACTCATATTTGTAACCACTTAAGTAATTGTGTAGGTAAAAGATAGATATAGCATATTTGTTTTAAGGCAACTTCGTGTATTTTTTTACGTTTATTCTTAATTGTTTCATAATTAATTTAATTTCTATTAAGGATTACGTGACGCATATTGAATAAATAACTAATAATCCATAATAATTAGCTTATATAAGTAATTTTGACAATAACGCTCTTAAAATGTACCCACAACCTATGAGCTTGATGTTGAGAATAAACAATCGACAATCTTAAAAATAAAAAAAAAACATAAAATGAGTATTTCCATTTTAAGTCTGTATGACGTTATGAACTAAGAAATTATTCTAGTTTCCGTGGTCTCTATGTTATCTGTATACAATGTATCTAATAAATAATGTACAGCGATAGAAATTTCCTAAATGTAATGATAAAAATAAATAAATCAACTTCCCGCACACAAAAGGGTAGACAGAGAGAACCTCGTGTTAATTATTCGAGGCATTGCGTGTAAAGTGGCGGAACTTAACGCCGGGCTTTTGCCTTGGTGCCAGAGAGACAAATAATAATTAATTCCTTCGAGCGGGGATGAAAACCCACAACCGTCGCGTTATAGGCACATCCTCGTGCCTCGAAAATATAATAATTTGTTTTATTATTAAAATATATTATATATAGCTAATATATGTACATTATATCTTATAAATAATAGCATATTGGGTGTCAACTATCCTATATGATGTAAATTATTTTGAGATGAATACGTTTAAATGTAGTCTGGTAATGTCTAATAGAAATATGAAATTTGATGAATAACTTTTACTTAATGACTTCTCTAATTTACATTAATAAAACCAAAAAAATCACACAAAAAATCTTGTATGATATGAAATTTTGATATAATATGACCAGTCGGTAATAGTCAATATATCTACTTAAAATTAGCTTCACGCTGTATCTCGCACACAGCAGGGTAGGCAGAGGGAACCAATTGTTAAGACACTCCGTTCCCCACTTTCTGCCGAATTACGCAGCTCAACGTCGCGCTTTGCCTCTACACAAGAGCGAAGGAATGAAAATATAAATTAAAATAAATATTTCATTTCCTCGAGTGGGGATCGAACACACAACCAGTCGATTTTA
>DWAN01007136.1:0-10003 GCA_018230445.1 Heliconius hewitsoni | reverse complement strand
CTCGAGTGGGGATCGAACCCACAACCAGTCGGTTTTACAGACACACTTTGTGCCCCTGCGGCACGACTGGCCTCACGCGGTGGTAGTTATTAATAATAATATATTATCGTTAGATAAAACCCATAGAAAACGGCCGTACAATAATAAAAATGAACATAAATCAATAAGTTATTTCAATATAAGTACAACAAAGTTCACGAGGCTGTTTGCCTTGCGCGCCGTCACATTGATCAAAGGTACAGCCACAGGTGGATAGCTTCCGTCGCCACTTCCTAGTTCCGGACTTGATTAACGTTAAGCGATATTTCTAGATCAAATGCATGGAACTAGCTCAGGGTAAATATTTATTGGTTTAATTGCATATATAAAGAGTACTTACATACATACACAGAGAAGTGACATGCTTTATGCACAGAGAAGTGACAGATTATTTAGTCCCGAGTTTGTCGGGTTCGATGCCCACACGAGGAAGTTAAATATTTATTTAAGTGTCGAGGCAAAGAGAGGCGTTGAGATCCGCCCCCAATACGCCATGCCTCCAAAATTCGAGGGAAAGTGGGAAACGGAGTCTCTTAACACTAGGTTCCCTCTGCCTTCCATGCTGTGAGCGACATACAGCGTGAAGCTGATTGATTTATTAAATATATTTAGTAAATTATCACATATTAAAGAATGTTACATATTTATACCCCATGTACCCCATGTACAGCGTGAATTTAAGGTATCCCGCGTTTAACAGGCAGGATAGAGGAGATCTAGTGTCAAGACAATTCATTCTCCACTTTCCGCGGAATTCATGTGGCATCGCGTATTGAGTTGAGGGACACCGCGCCTAACCTTGTTGCCAGAACGAGGAAATAGGAATCGATGCCCAATCAGGACAATAGATATATTTTAATTTTCAGTTTCTCGCTCGGTGGTGAGTTTCACCAATCGTCATGCAAAATCTTGACATGGATCTAAAAATTAACATATCATATTATTGAGTTTTTTAGGAATAGCACAAATGATTTCGATAACACACAAAGGATTTGATAAGCATTTATTAATATAAAAAAAGTGTAACACAAAGTATTAAAAACCACAAACAAGGCTTTCCGTGCCAACCAAAAATTTTATAAAAAAAAATATTTCCAAAACACGTCGAAGTTGCACAATAATAATTAGTATAAATTAAAACTACTTTCATATAATTTTTAATAACAATACAGAATTGTATTACATTCAATAATTACAGGGCAAAATTTACAACCACTTAATTAGATAATGTGCAATCACATGATACAGAACATTAACTGTATCGCGGTCACGGCCGGGTTCGAAACCCGATGTGGTGACTTTAGCCATTCGACATGCTTTCGAGTTTACAAGTTAATTTTGATTCTTTACAAATAATATAATATTTTAAATTAAACTATTCAAGAGGCGTGTCGTGGCGCTGGGGCACAAAGTGTGACTGGTTGTGGATTCGATCCCCACTCGAGGAGATGAAATATGTACTTAAATTTATATTTCCATTTCTTCGCTGTGGTGTCGAGGCAAAAAGCGGCGTTAAGTTTCGACATTCAACACAATGCCTCCAGAATTCAGTGGAAAGTGGTGAACGGACTGTCTTAACACTAGGTTCCCTCTACCTACCCTGCTGTGTGCGGGACACAGCGTTAATTTTAATTTAATTTAAACTGTTTAACCAAACAAATCGACGTTTCGAACACTTTGCAGTAGTCCGTGGTCACGGGTAGACTTAGATGGCATCCCTTTATCATATTTATTATACTAAACTAACGCGAAAAATATCTTATTTGCTAGATTCTTGCAAATTGACCTGACTATATCTTGTCATCTGGTGTGGGGGACTCTCTCACTAACCACCTATCACTAACCTCTTGAGGCTTTGAAGTTTTTAAAAAAGATAGTTGAAATTTTGCAATCGTCTTCTCAATCGAAATTAGGATGTTTTTGTATTTGAATAGTATTACGGACCATTCTAGACATGCATCTGTTTTCCTTAGCGAGGATGTGAGGATTATCAAACTGGATGTAACGGGGCTTATAAGTTATATGCTCATAGAGAGCTATATGCTCATATAGATTATAAGCTATATGCTCACAGAGAGCCGACTTTCATACATGCCCCTCAACAATCGGAAATGTGTTTTTTTATATGTGTATACCTATTAAATGTATAAAAAATATTTTTTATGATTTTATCAATGACAGTAACACCGCTGTAGTAGAGTGAAAAATATTTTATAATAATTAAATGTAGAGAGGCAACGAAAAGAAACTACTCAGCATTCCATATATACACCGTGTTGTGTCATGCAGGGTTAAATAAACGTAGAGCAGCGCCCGTGACTTGCGACTCGAGTGCAGGTTCGATAAATAGTGTGTGCTACAGCACTATCCAAGCTCTTCTCTCTGCCTATCCAATTTTGAAAGGCCAGTCAGGTCAGTATCCTTAGATGATAAAGGCTTATATAAGCTTACCTTAAAACAGTAATTGTAACGAAAATTCGCCTCTACATACATATATTGTGTAATAAAATTACATATGATTTAATAATTATGCTTGTTGGATCTCCTGCAAAATACAACGTATATACATGTATACATAAAAGCTTTGGGTGAAGTGACATCATCATATAGAATTTTATATTAAAGTTTCTTACGTTTTTGATGTTTGAAATTATTTAATTTTGTAGGCAGTTCTTTTAAGACTGTATATCTTATTTTTTATAAATCAAACTAAAGTGTATATATATATTAACTATTAAGTATGTAATAAATTGATATTATAATATATTAAAACAATATATCCTTTAAAAAGTAATATAATAAATGATTTTAAAACCAAATTGGATCTATCTTGATATAAAATTCTTAACGTAACTTATATTACACAATCCGTGAACATTACGTAAAACAAAAACGAAATCATGATTTTTTTCCAACAAAACATACGTGATGAGTAAGTAAATTATATGATGTAATACAAGACAATTGCAAAATGAGAGCTGTAGCTTAGTTTTCCTTATTTTATTATTTTTAGGTAGCTTAATTTCTTCTTCTCCTTTTTAATTATATGTAACGGTACTTATTAAGAAAACGTATAAAAATTTTAACGTGAAGCAAGATTTGAACCCGCGCCTCTTTGAAAACCGTCCCAGCGCTCTGATTATGACTCTCAGGCCTCTGACAAACAACTCAACGAAATATTATTTGATTTTAATTGTAATCAACAAAAAATGTAGTTTTTAAATTTAATTTAAATAATAAATACAAAATGTAGTTCTTTCATGAATACCATTGTTTTATTTTTCCCACGCATATTGTGATTTACTTGTTATTTTTAATCCTGATAAAGGTCATTTTCTTTTACTCACTTAGAAACTTTCAACTCCCACACCTTGTAAGATCAAAATGTTTTACCTAAATTAATACACTAATAAAAGATTGCTTTGTTTAGAAATAATACATAGTTAATTTATAAAAATGTTTTCATAGAGAGGTTACGAGAAATTATTATTTATTGTTAATATTAAGTCTTTATTAAATTTTTTCACTATATATACTTTAAGTTTCATTATAAAAAATATTCTTAGAATTACAAAATGTTTCTCAGATATGGTTATTTTACTTGGTCTCTATAATAGGTTTGCGCGAAAGACCGTAACGCTTCTGTTAGTACAAGTAAAAATACAATGAATTTCAATTTTTTCTTAAGAAATTTAAAAATGATTGCAATGGAATAATATTAAAAGATTTTTCAAGAAACAACTTACTAAGGGGATCCTTTTTAGAGTATTTTGTTTCAGCTTCACGCTGTATCCTGCACACAGCAGGACAGAGGGAACTTCAAAAAAGTGATTAGAACTTTCATATGAATGTTATGATTTTTTTAATAAAATTGAACCTGAAATATTTATAAGTAGAACACCGTTGTACACGTATCATGTAAATAGGTTACTAGATCGTTTTAAGATGTTGTAAAAAATGAAGAAAATATAGCCCTTTTGTTTGAATATATATACACCCCCGGAACGTCTCAGTCGGGGCTAATATTACAAGTACTACACTCACAATTAGTTATTCAAAATTATTCTTAAGCTACATTTTATGTTTTTTTTCGCTTTATGCTGTATTCCGCAGATAGCAGGATAGAAAGAGGAACACTCCGTTCCCATTAATATAATTTTATTTTCCATTTTCGATCGAATTCTTGTGGCATTGCGTATTGAACGACGGAACTCAACGCTGCACTTTGCCTCGTTACCAGAGCGAGAAAACTTTCATAGGCGATTTAAAAATGTGCAAATTGAAAAACTCACGCATTCACTCACTGTAGGGAAAGCCTGTGTTTTATTGATAAAACAGTCAAAAAACTTAACAAAAAAGAATAGCGGTGGAGCAAATATTTTTTCTATACACACTTCCCTTACATATTCATATAACGATTTCTCAAGCAGCCAGCGGGGCCAAGTTCAATGCAATTTTAACGAGGTTACACAACATGTGACTACGTGCCTCGTTGGCTTACTGCGCGGAAACAGCCTATTAAAAATAAAAAGATGCTGGCAATTTGTTTACAAATTAATAAAAGGTTAAGTACTCGTTTTAGTGGTAAACACATTTTTAATAATTCACTAATATATACAGAATTTGTATATATTAGTAAATATGTATGTACCATACAGAATTTGTACTTACATGGTACCTATAGGGGAAAAAATATAGAAATACGGCAAACACTAAGTATTCCGTTCCGTTTTTTTATTTTAAATTGAGACGTGGAGACAAATCTCTTCTATAATTACTTTTACTCCGCCATTGTATTATTATTAAAAAGGTATAATCGTATTTTATATATACAAGCATACATTCCATTAAAAAAACCTTAAATTATAGAGAACAATGAAAACGTTATCAGCTTTTTATCTTCGTATAGGATACCTTGATAGTGAACATTAATTACAATACGGGTGACAGTCTAATACGTATGTTCTCACGATTTGAGATTAATTAGATCTCAAGGTGAATCTTGTAGTGAGTGGAAACTTCATTTAAAAGAATAATTCTTTTATACTCTAATTGCTTCATCAAATTCCTTGCCTTTAATATGATGACCAAATTGAAAATCATCATCGACATCATTTATATGCGGAGTTGCTCGCCGAGGCCAGTGAGTTGTGTCTTCTAAAATCCTAAATCGATTTCCGAAACGGGCTTTAAGTATTTGAAAGAAATCTCTTGTTTCACCTTTGAGTGTGGTTTCCCATGTCATTGGTCTGTCACAATGTTTTGGGTACATCTCGCAAGCCCCCGGATTAAAGGAAGTCTGTGTTTCACTTGTTGTCGTTGTTGTTTCAACAAAAGGCATATCTTTTTGAGAGCTGGATGGCGTTGAACTGATTGTTATTGTAATTTCCTCTGTAGTATTAGTGGACAAACTAATATTTTTATTTAAACTACTCTGTGGAATCGTTACTTTAAAAGGACGCGCAGTACACGATGTTAAAATGGATTTAGTCTCGTTTGCTACATTTTTACTTTCACTTGTTAGTATTTCAGTTGTTGTTTGAATTGTAGATATTGTTGCGTTAGTTGTCTGTGCTGTATTCGTCTCGCTTATTGTTAATTCTGAAGTGATTGTTGTTTGTGTAGTAGAATCAGTCAAATTTGTTATATTCTCTGTAGTTACATCACTAGCTGTCTCCTGTATGGTGGTAGCTATTTTGGTTGTGGTCATTTCTGTTGTAGTTGAAGTATCCACAGTAGTTATTGAAGTATATTCCATTGGTGAGGATTGTGTAGGATTATTGGAAGTTTCATCCGAACAATTATTATCAATTCTATTTTGAAAATACACTGTCAAATTAATATAAATTTATTTTAATGAAATATATTGTAACATCGTCACTTTGATATTAAAAGAAATCAAGCCGAGACGCAAAAATATTTATTTGATCTTGATATATGACTTTACTCTCTTAACCATAAAGCAACGATATACAATACAAAGAAATAAAATTACAAAAGTAGTGGAAACTGTTCAACAATTCTTGGAATATAAAGATATCATAGATCGAAAAACAATTTAGAATAATGCTATTTATTTTAGCTTCACGCTGTATTAAACATATTAGTTTATACTTAATATAAGGGTAGGTAAAGGAAACCTACTGTTAAGATACTCCATTTCCCACCCACACATTTCCTATTTCCCCATTGTGAGATGAGTGGTGAAACTTAACCCCGCGCGTTGCCTTGTTACCAGAGCAAAGAAAATAAAAAATAAATAAATAATAATTCTTTAAATGGCAATCGAAACCGCAACCGTTCCGCTTACAATCGTGCTACGACGGTCTCAATAATGACTAATATAAAGAAAAAAATACATTTATAAATTGTATTCACAATTATCTTATACATTCTATTTTAATATAATAAACATAAAGAACATTTCTAACAAGAGCGTTGTTCTCATAAACATGTGCGCTATACGAGGCTAATCAAATATCGATTTTAAAAAAATACAAGAGACATACCCTTTTGATTGTCACAATTGTATTCAAACATATCACATTCATCCAAAAACATTCTATTATGTTTTAAGTTGATTTCGAATCCACATACGGGTATCCAGGTATGGTTGCAAGTTTGAGCAAACAGGCAAAATTTAGGTGGCTGACAATAATAAACCAATAATAAATAAAAATTGAAATAGTTTTTTTAAATTTATATTTACAATTTAAGTTAAAATTATGTTTTTAAAATATATAAACGCCTACCGGTACGTAATGTTCTAAAGTTAATCTGTACCATAAATTTAAAAATAGAATTGAATTCAGTGACAGCTCTAGCATATTTCTGTGGCACTTTCTAATAAAAAAATATATTTTTACAAAGGAACTAAATGTTCATGGCGAAATAAAAATTGAAATATATTTTTTATATGAATTGGATATTTTACTACATTAAAACTATAATGTTATTCACATCTAAACACTTTACATTTTATACTCCATATATATATATATATATATATATATATATATATATATATATGTGTTTTTATTTAAGTGAATCTTATAGACTAAAATCCCAGGGCCCCAGACCTACGTCATTTTAGCAAAGCTGAAATTTTGAAAATTAATCAAAATTTCAGCTTTGCTAAAACATGTATTAATCCGATGGCTCAATCAACCTTCCACACAGAGATGTACCTTTATGAGGCGCTACCTGTTTCAAGTTAGTGACTTCGCATACTGTCTTAACTACATATTAAACTAATAGTCCTCAAAATTTCAGCTTTGTTAAAATGACGTAGGTCTGGGGGCCCTGGGGTCTTGAGATATTATGATTTATTCCAAGAAATCAGATTTATCGTTATTTATTTTCTTTTTAATAAAACCCTTCACAACTTTTACCATTTTCTTTCCATTTTTTATCATTGTTTCTTTTTTCAATATCACTGTCCTAACCTTCTTAGGGCTTGTCTTCTTCGTGTCTAATTTCACCGTTGCTATTTTCATAGTCGACATTCTCGTCCGCCGTTTTTTCTTTTTCCATGTTGGAGAGTATCTTCTTTTTCCTTTCAACATATGAGCTGGTAGATTAACCTTCGTTGTACTTCTAGGCTTTTTAACCATTCTTCTCGATGGTACGAATCGATACTTAACTCCCATTTTATGAAATCTGTGGTCAGGACACGTCGGTATTGAAGGACATGGTGGATTCGTCGGGCACTGCGTTACTGGCACATTAAAGCAATCTGAATAGTTAATGGCATAATAGTCTGCAAAAACAAAACACGTTTGAAACTGTAAATTAATGTATGTCAAAAAACCTTACAATTTATTATAGAGTTATTATTTGGATGAAATAAAAATGATTTTTGATTGCTTCACGCTGCATTCCACAGGCAGACAGGCTGGGAGAAACTAGTGTTAAGACACTCTGTTCTTCTTTATCCACCAAATTCCACTACCACCACCATTACCTACTGAGTGGCGGAACTCAACGTCACGCTTTGCCTAGACACCAGAACGAAGAATTGAAAATATTAAATATTACATTTCCACGAGTGGAATTGGTTCCCACAACCTGTCGTGATTTAAGTCACACGCTTGTGCTCGAGCGCCACGACTGGCCTCAATTGTATTAATAGTGGTTTAAAAATACAACAATTTTTTTAGAGGCCATAACAGACTATGCAAAAATAAAGTAACATATAGTAAGATATAAATATTATTAATGCTACTTTGTTATACAAACATTACACACCGCTCTCAAAATCGCAATTATATTCATACATATCGCATTCGTCGATGAATAATTTTTTACTGTACACATCCTCCTCATTTTCAGTGCCACACTCTGGGATCCAAGTGTGATTGCAAATGTCGGCCAGTAGACACCAATGTAAAGGCTAAAATAGAATTGAATAGTAGTATGAAGAGGTTGATGACAGTGGACGAGGACGAGGCGAGAGAGGTATGTAGACACCGTAGCGTTTGGTGCTCGGTTCTCTCTGACTACGCCTCTAGAGATAAAGCGTGAAGTTGAGTTAAACTGTCATTCCACATTTAGGAACTCTTCTTATGGCTTAGCGGTCGAAGCGTTCGGACGGTTTACGAGAAGTTCAAATCCCGCTACATTCATTTTTTTTATACATTTTCTAAAGAAAGTATTGTGGAATAAAATAAGTGAAAAATACTATGAATGTAAAGAGTATACTACGAAATAAAAAAGGAGCTCAACGACACGCTACGTCTCGTCACCAGATAAGAAAGGAAAACCTTTTGTTTTATTCAATATACTTTATAAAAGTGTCATAAATTAGTATTATTTTTCGTAAATTTGATTTACACTATATATGTATAAAAGTAGTAAAAAATAACCGACTGAATAAAAAATATGTGTTTAAAATATGATATGTAAAGTATATGAGTACGCTCGAATAGAGTGAGTGACCTTTATCACGAAGTAATGAACTGTTAATCTCGCCACGCGTGATAAATTATCCTCAAATGTGGAATGACATTTGAGTTTTTTTTTTGGAATAACAAAATGCTCGAAGATTGAAATAACAACGATATTTTTATAATTTATATTAAAACCTAAAAGTTGCTGAGGTTGTCGTGGCGCAAGGGCACAAGAGTGTGATTGTAACACGACGGTTGTGGGTTCGATTCCTGCTCGAGGGAATAAATGATTATTTATTAATATTTTATTGCTCCGGCTCCAAGCCAAAAACCTAACATTGAGTTTCGAAACTCAACACGCAATGCCTAGAAAAAGAGGGCAGAGAGTGGGGAACGGGGTATCTTAACTCTAAATTCCCTCTGCCCACCCTGCTATGAGCGGGATACAGCGTAAAACTGATTTTAATGCTAGAAGTTGCTGTTTTAATAAGTTCTAGCGATTGAAAGGTGTTCTCTCAGTCGTCTCAGTGTCAGCTCGTAGTTTTGCAACAATTTTTAATTCAAGAATGTTTATATTTTTCATAATATTTTTTATGTCTATATTACTGTGACGTTTACGTGATATTCTGATACAAATATTGTCGTTACGAATGTAAAAAATAATGAGGAAGTGAATATTTTGCCAGATTAATTAATATGGTCGTGAATTAGAATGATCTTTGTAGTTTGTATCATAATATACGTACCCAAACAAAATGTTGTCTTGAAGGACAAGGTATCAAAAATATACCTGAAAGAGATACACAAAGTAAATAAATAAAAATAAATTAGCTTCACGCTGTATCCAGCACAAAACAGGGTAGGCAGAGGGAACCTAGAGCTAAAACACTCCTTTCCCCATTTTCCGTCGAATTCCGGAGGAATTGAGTGTTGAGTTGCGGAACTCAACGCCGCACTTTTCTTTGGAACCAGAGCGAAGAAACAGAAATATAATTTTAAATAATATTTCATTTCCTCGAGCGGCGATCGAACCCACAACCAGTCGATTTTACAGTCACACTTTGTGCCCCTGCGCC
>DWAN01007135.1:0-10003 GCA_018230445.1 Heliconius hewitsoni | reverse complement strand
GCTGGTAGAGAATGCTTTTTAGCGTTAAGCCCGCCTTTTGTGCATTATTTTTTTTTTATTTTCTAAAAATGTGTGCTTAATGCACACATTTTTAGAAAATAAAAAAAGAATAAATAAATAAATAAATAAACTATTATTTATTATATGTATCAAAATGCATTCATAACTTTATCTTCCCACGCGCATCAACATATACGTTTGTATCCACCTAATCAACATACACCTAAATAAACCGTAGATACAGATACAGAATCGGTAATGTATCTCAAGGATGCTCGCCAAATTTATTTACCCGTTACAGTAGTATTGGCGAAGACGCAATTGCTTCTAATGATAGTCTATTACTAGATTGCGTTCATCGGCAATACGTACCTACTACATATGTATGTCAGTTTAGTGGTGAAGAGACATAGCCCACATATTAACATTTTCGAGCCAGTAAAGTGAAACAGATAACTAAAAAAATAAATATTTCAATGAAAAACCAAATCTAGAAAAGACCTTATTGAAATTTGAATTATAGTTTTAACATTATATTTTTTCGTTTAACCTTATACATTATTATTAAGTTGACTTCACCTGCGACATCGTCTCCGTAGTAAAGTGCAAAAAAACTAAGAGTTGTATACAATATATTTAATTAATAAACATAAATTTATTTTTTGTAATAATTTCTATACATAGAAACAATTAACGTGATGTAAATTTCTGGAGCTTTCCTAAACAAATACACCAACCAACACAAAAATATTTTTTAAAATCAAAACCAGTTATTATTAAAACAATTAAAAATATAGTTACTGAGATTAACGTGCTGAACCAAAAAAAATCTTTACCTATACAATATTAGTTCAAATTGTCTCGAAATTGTATTTTGTATTATATGTGAGTTAAATCACTTCACCACCAAACCGTCTTTATACTTATGTATGGGGACTAATAAAAAGTAAATTGAGCTCTGTATCTAGTAAGAGCTTTGATTTCCTTAGGCTGTTAAGTAATTGACTCTATCTAAAAATAAATAAACACTCACATCCTATACCACTAGGTATAGGATGTGAGTGTTTATTTATTTTTTATGGCTAATATCTTTTTTATATGAGTCAGTTATTTTATAATGAAATTGCGTACGAAAATTAGAAAGTAGGAAGGATGAATGAACATTTCATTTTAATGTGCTATATGTTCTAAAAATAACTCGAATAGAATAATGAAATTATTCGAAACAAGCTCAGAAATATAATAGAAATCAATCAAAATCCTAACTTTCTTAGATCTATAAAAACTTTAATTAAGAAAATCCTTGAACATTAACTAAGGTTAGATTGTTAGCGCGATCTTCGTCTGAAGTCTAATATTGGACTTTAAATGAAAGAGACTTCGTTTTTAAATTTCGAGACATGTGTGTGCAGTGGCGGAACTCAACGCGGCGCTTTGTCTACTAGAGCAGGAAATGAAAATAATTTAGGTATAGCCACTCAATCTTTCGAAATACCTACTAAATTATATTAAAAAGGCATCTCAAATTTGCAATTTTAAAAGTATTTATGCGATATTTTTTTTCATTTAATGAAAATAATTGAAAAAAAAATAATTTAATTAAATTTAAACATACTATTCATTTTAACATCACTACAAAGCTTAACTTAACAGCTTCGATACACATAACCAAAACAACATAATAAAACAAAAACAAGCAAACCCAAAGTATCCAGCTAAATGGGTAAAGAGAGCCCAATTTAACAAACAAGACACTTTCCCGTGGGAAGTGCTCTGGTGACATCGCCCCGTAATAAGCATCGCGATTACGTATACGGAGTACGGACGTATCGACACTTGCATTTAATAACGAAAATACTTAGTAATATGTCCTCTCCTCGTATGAGTATAGTGTACATATTGTACTATAAAATACAAAATAATTTATTGCGTTTATTTTTTAATTTTTGATGTTAAAAATATTTTTATATGATTTTTTATTAATAATTCATATATTTGTTTAAATTTAACATATTGTATGCAATTTGTAGAGTAGACAGTGAAGCTAGTGAAATGTGACTCGCTTCTTCATGCTTCATTATTATTTTTTCAAGCAGCTACGAGGTATTTCCGTAAAAGCTTGGTAGGCCGAGAGATTATAGTGTTAGGATATTCCATTTGCCACTCTACACCACATTTCGTTTTCAACACATTACGTATTAATTAAAATGACACCACACAATGTCTACTAGAGCGGGAGAGAGAAATTAATTTTAATATAATCATTTCTATATCAATCTGTATAATATTATAATACCATAGTATATATGCAATATACAAGAACAATTTCCGCTAACAAAAGAGAGACATATTCAAACAATTATCAATCTTCAGCCCACGGGAGCATTAGCAAGGGGAGTTTGTTTGTAGATCGACTTTTATCATAGAACACATAAAAACTCAATCTCAATCTGAAACTTGAGATAGAAATTTAATGCCCTACACAATTTTTTACAGTTTAAACTTCTCTATTGCAAGAGGTCGTGGGTTCGATTTCCACTCGAGGACATGCATACAATGTTACACGCGATGGCTCCAGAATTCAGCGGAAAGTGGGGAACGGAGTGTCTTAACATTAGATTGTCGGCCTAAAATTTTTAACAGCAGCAAAAATATTTGGTTTTAGGCTTAAAATCATCACGTACACGTAACTACTCCACATTGGTGGTTCGCGTGTTGAGTGGTAGAATTAAACACCACGTTTCGGCTTGTAACCAGAGTGAGAAAATGGAAATATTTGATATTTCATTATCTCTAATGAAAATCGAACCCACAACCTGTCGCGTTTACTAAGCCCCTATCTCATGACTGGCAAATCTAATACGACATTAAATTGTACCACACAACATGCGCGTACGCAACTTTCAATTATATAAAACGACACAATTATTCAGCCAAATCTATTACACGGACTAACGAATCGAGTGCCCACGGCTACCGATACATCGATTCGTAATAAAGATACCGCAAAGAGCAGAGATTGTACTGATGCATGCGCCGTATCTCACTCCATCAGATTTAGACATGAGTAAGTAACTGGACTGGCCAATGTTGGCCGAATTGTTGTGTGTCTTGTAAATATTTGGATTTCGTTTCGATGTAAGATTGATGTTGTTGTTCAGACAATATGAGCATTTGAAGGCTTAGTTTGAGGGTAGAGTGGAGTATTGACATAATATTCACATCGGAAAGTTCACAAAGAATGGAAAGAAAAACTGTTCATATACCTGTTCCTTCTATAAAGTCCTGTATCTCTTTGGCTACCTAACTAGGGATAAAAAGTGAAACTAAAAGAACCGGCTAAGTGAAATTGGATCTCGCGCACAAGGGTTCTGTAACACTATCTATAAAACGGGCAAAAACTCGCGTTTGTTGTATGGGACTCCTCTTAAATATTTGTTTTTGTTGTTATAGCGGCAACAGAAACACATCATCTGTAAAGATTTCAATTGTCTAACTATTAACAGTTTATGAGATAAAGCCTGGTGACAGACGAACAGACAGCAGAGTCTTAGCAATAGGGTCTTCTATCGTTTGAATACGGAACCCCAAGAAAAAAATGGCTGGAGGATACACAGATTCGTTAATCTCTTTCAATAGTAATCGGAAAATATACATATATACATAAGCGACACGACCAGTAACGGTCTCTATCTTTGTACTAGTCTATACTATAGTAGTAGTAGTTGTAGTAGTAGTATATAGTAAGTAGGTACGTAGTCTAATCGCGATCGTGACTATTACGAATGGCATTTGGTGCCGATCACGGGGTCACCGCCGGCGCCGGCCACACAGCGACCTCTTGGATTATCCATTCTGGTCGATAACGAAGCGAGTTCGGCGGTTACACTGTGGACCATTGTTACTAAGATACCTACTAGGTATATACTCTTGGTTTCTTTAATACTTGTATGGCAAAGTTAAGTAAAAAAAATTTTTTAGAAAAATCATTTTAAGAAAATTATTTCAAGCGTCACGTTTTTAGAAGAAGACGCAGAGGAAACTTTGTATTAAGACATTCTGTTCTCTACTTTACCGTCAGTTTGCAATACACTGCGTGTCGCGCGGCGGAACTCAACACCGCTCTTAATATTTCTTATGTCTAAATATATATATATATATATTTCAATAACAAAAATAAGTATTTACTTGATCCACAATGTATACATTAAAAGACATTAAATAAAACCCTAGTTACATTTTAGCGCGACCGTTATTTCAAAATCTGATAGACGCCTAGTGTCAGAGTACGATAAGGTGTTTGCTGATGTAGAGATAGTAGTAGCGACATCGTGAATACACATGTATGTGCGTGTGTTTACTTACTAAATAACGGTTATTATTATAAATAAAACTTTTAATCAGTCCCACGCAGCAGGTTAGACAGAGGGAACCTAGTGTTAAGACACTCCGTTCCCCACTTATAAATAACTAAACCAAAACATATTAGTAGGTATTTTTTTGTCTTTTTATACAATAAAGTTAATTGGATTGAATTCGGGCAGAAAGTAGGCAACGGAGTATTATGACACTAGTTTACTTTTGCCTTTCCTGCTATATGCGAGATAGAGATGCAATAAATAAGGTTCCGTACGACAAAAGAAAAAAAAGAACTCTAATAGGATCACTTTGTTATCTGTCTGTCCGTCTGATAAAACCTCTCTCCAGATCGCGTGAAGGTATCAAGCCGAAATTAATATCATATATTATCTAAAAATATTTCAGGAAATGAGATCTTACAATGCAAATAAAGGAATAAGTTCTAAAAATGGTTTTCTTTTTACATTTTTAAAGTGCTTAGGAAAGAAAAATGGGAATTTATATTTATATTATAGATGAAACATATTACAAACTTATAGTTGTAGTTCATTTCATACAAATGAGTGCATACGCCCGCCAATTTAAGTTGGTCAACTTTCAAGAGTTGTACATTCCGTTGACCTAAAATCCGGAAATTAGCACAGAAACCTTT
Organism: Heliconius hewitsoni; assembly: GCA_018230445.1. Taxonomy (NCBI): domain Eukaryota; kingdom Metazoa; phylum Arthropoda; class Insecta; order Lepidoptera; family Nymphalidae; genus Heliconius; species Heliconius hewitsoni. The sequence goes on along the minus strand of DWAN01007135.1, from coordinate 4,992 downwards.
GTGGACATGATCGACTCGCACTTGATCGTTTTTATTTTAATTTTATTATTATAATTTTGCATAGGCAAAGACTATTCGTCGATGCAGTCTCCAGTTTCACAACTAATATAGTAGTATAGTAGAGAAACCGAGTATAATCTCATAGAATTCGTATCCACTTTCATAGCACATATACAAATACTAATTGACTAACAAAATCAAAGTGTACAAGATATTGTTTTAGGTTGACACTGTATCCCGCATATAGCAGGGTAGGCAGATTGGTTAGGACATACTGTTAGCCAGGTAGCCCTTATTTTTCAAGACAGTTTGTGTGTGAGTAGTGGATCCTAACGCCGCGCTTCGTTTTGAAACCAAACGAGGAAAAAATAATATATTCTCCCGAGTGGGAATTGAACTCACAACCGTCATGTTCACAGACAGACATTTTTCTAATAATTATTTACTTTATCGTCGAGTTCAATGTATTGAATGTTTCGTATAAACAGTTTCGTATCATACACGAAATTCGGCAACAAGATAATATTTTACCTGAAGATTTTATTATATAACAGGTGTTTGTACCCATACTACGAAAATTATTATTAACCTTATCGGTCAATATTTTGTTTATTTATTCAAATTCGCCAATGATATAAGATTTTTACAAAATATAAGATTATTAATATGGCGAAACTCAACGCCATGATTTGTCTTGTTACCAGAGCGAGGAAATGAAAATAATTAATTCCACCCTTGTAGAATTCGATCTCAAAACTGTCCCGTTTACAAGGAGTCGGTGTGCCGCTGCGCCACAACGTCTATTTATTTTAGTGAAGATGTCTAAACGTCGCAACTACTTGAATGTTTTTTTGCATTTCTACACTTGAGAAAAAACAAATACCCTCCTTACATAGCATTAGAAATAAGGCCAGCCCTAATTAGATAAATAAATAGAATACAAACAAAATGTAATCACAGATTAGTGAATGTGATAATAAAATGCGCCCGCGACGCTTGTCACGTATAAAGTAGTTTCAGGTCATAAAAAAGAAAACAACTAATAGGAATTATTGCTAACAAAGCGTAGATCAATATTAATTAAATTAAATGTTATTTGGTTATATTATTATCATAATTTAGGTATTAATTATCCATTTTTACTATGAATATCAGTTATCTTTAGAAAAATCCAAATTGTGGCTATACTGGTGTAACAGCACAGCGGCTGACTGTAAACGAGACGAATCCACAATTGGATTTCCATTCCAGGGAACGAATGAAAGACACAACTAACAAAAAAAGTTGTGGTAACGGTTTGTTATGTTGCAAAAGGCAAAGCTCTCTAAGAATATTTATAATTTTATAATTCAAGTAATGATTCGATAATATCTCGTATCACCGAATCATTTCTTGATCTATTTTGATTTGATTCTTGATGGCATTTAAATTTTTTATTCATGATAAAGAAAATATTTTTAATGAGCTGTTCCTATTAAAATGTGGCAAAGAAATAAGGAAATGATAAAAAAATTACACAACTAAAAGTAAGTATTTATAAAAAAAATTGAAAGCTTTTACGTCATCAAGATCAAGTCACCAAGTTGTGACACTCGCATTAACCAACTTATTCAGCGGCCACAATATAAACGCTTTGAATACCAGACTATTGTTCTAGTGAAAGAGCACGTGCTCGTTCAACTGGTTTACACTATAGTACTTTAATGAATGTTATCGAACACTTTATTAAATATCTTTATAGATTAAACAAACATAAATGAATTATAATATATTTTTTTACAATATACACAATGTATCCCATACATACCAGGGTAAGCAGAAGGAAATTGATGTTAAGGAACTTCGTTGTTCCTCTAGTATTAGAAATATGTAAAAACGAATTTTAGAAATATAAATTAAAATATAGAGTCGAGTAGACGATTGTTAGTTCCCACTTTCTCACTGCAATAACAACAAAAATTACGGCGTGGAGTTTCGCCACTCAACATTAAATGTATCAATAATTGGGTGAAAAATAGGGGTAGGAGTGTCTTAACATTAGGTTCTAAACAACATAATATGGAGCAACTTAATATATAATGGAGTAAAAAAATCATAATATTACAAACATAAAATCATAAAAGAAAAATATCAAATAGTCATAATTAGCATATTGACATGTTTTTATTTATTATTAATAATTTTTTTTAAAAAAAGCAAATTTCTACTAAAATATAAATATGCTTGGTACCTACATATTAAATCTCTAAATAGTTTTAAAGAGTTGGGTGACCACTTAAACATTCAAACCTGTACAGCTAATGCATTTTACCTGTTCGCAAAGGAGATCATTTGATTCTTACCACGAAATCGACTTAGTTTAGGATCAAGAGAATAAATTAAATAGTTCCTGGTTCAATGTAACAGGACGATACAAAACAAACTAAAATTATACAAAATTTAATTAGATTCACGCTGTATCCCGCAAGTAGCGGGGTAGGAAGCGAGAAACTCGGCTAGACACGCCGTTGTAAGCTTTCTTCACTTGAGTGGCGAAACTGAACGTCGAGCTTTGCTTTGTTAGGAGATGAATATAATTCATTTTCACGACTAGGAATCGAATTTAGAAAAGTTGCATTTTAGATTTGGGCCTCTATGCTACCACGATCTTAACAAAACCAACTGGATCGAGTCAAAAAAGTGAAAATCGTAAGTATCCTTTATTTAATATAAATAATACTAAACATATTGTACAAAATAATTAAAAATTATCATTTTTATAAGGTCATAGAGATAAGAACAAGCAGGTAGGCATTAAAAGAAGAATTATTAGCTAACGACAAAAAAAATTAATTCAAATTTTAACAGATAACTATTCTCTACATATTTGGATAGTCATCTTCTGTCAAATAAAAGTTATATTGTAATTATAAGTATCTCATATAGCCTCATGATGTTTTAACATATTTCCAGTTTCAATATATGCATATCAACAGCGACTCCCGACAGTGTAGACTTCTATCAGGAGTCCTCTATCGCTCCGTCCAACGCAATCAACCTTAAAGAGGTTGATGACAGTGGTCAAAGTGGACCCTTGTCATGCTCTGAGGGTCTTCATGTTTATTTAAGTAAAAACTATCTTCTCTGAATTCTATAGTCCTGTGACATCGAGACGCATGACTTGCATGAGGAAAAACATATCAATAAAATACAAACACCCCTTCCATATTTCCGACGGATTTTGGGGGGGTTGCGTGTCAAGTGGCGGGACTCAACGCCGCGCTATACCTCGAGACCAGAGTGAAAAAATGATTATTTCATTTCCTCGAGTGGGTATCGGGCTCCCAGCGTGTTGTATTTAATTTGTAAGTAAGTACAATTTCTTCCCAAGCAGGCCATCCATAATGAATGGGTGAATGCTGGCCGCGATCGATTACAACGCTCGATAAGAGTACGACGACGACGCGCCATTCACAATTCGCATATAACATAATGCATTACGCACTATTGTGATAACGGTTGCGTCATTGCACGTTTCCGTTCGTGAGTTAGTTCGATGCATATGCGTACATACATCTGTTTAGTAATATATAATTTTGTAGCTTCACGCGGCGTTAAGTTACGCCACTCTACAAGGAATGCCTGCAGAATTCGATGGTGTGTCTTACTTAACACTAGGTTACATCTGTCTATCCTGTTGCGCGCGTGATACAGTGTGAAGGTAATAGATTTAGTAGCTTCACTCCATATCCTGCATGTATCAAGATACGCACAAGGAATTAAGTGTTAAGACACTCCATTCCCAATTTTCCGTAATACTTTCGAAATATTATAACATTCGTGAGTGGCGGAATTCGCGGCTTTTTGTTTTGTTGCCAGAGCAAGGAAATGAAAATATTCCATTATCTCACGTTGAAATCGAAGAGTCGCGTTTACAGTCAGACGTGAAGGCATGAATACCGCGTAAAGCTAAATCAATAAATAAAAATCAAACTTCGTCTTAGGCGATTATTTTGATAAACGCAATTAATAAAGAAAATTGCTTACAAGAATTCAACCCATAATAACTTTTACTCAACTAAATAAATATTTATTGAAATAAAAATATAATTCACGAGACCTACTTATGCGCAATAAAATGATTTTATTACATTCGACACAAATACGTTGATAAAAGCCGCCGGTGAATCAAACACAGCGTGGCTCTATATGAATGTGATCAATTTAACCTTAATCTTTACGTAAGAAAATTATGGAATCATTAATAACAATAATAGTCAAAATTATAGTACTGCTTTCAATCAAATTCACTCATGCGAAACATTCGTAATAATAAAAAAAATCTAGCTTTCATAACTTAATAATTCTTTCACAATATTATGCGATATGATACGATTTTAACCCATTTGGGAGCTATTGTGTTGGCGAAACCTACCTAGGAAACATATTTAAGTATATCTAACTGTCGTGACGCAGCAGCACTCTGTCGGAGTGTAACCGCGAAGTTTGCGGGTTCAATTCCTATTCGTGGAAATAAATTATTTTCACATGCCCTCAGGTAAAGCGTTTCGTCAAGTTTTGCTACACAACACGCAATATCTCGAAAATTAATCAGAAGTTAAAAAAAGATAAATATATTTCAATATACATATGTATATCATTCGATGATGAGACATATCAATTTCCCCGAGCTGAAATCGAACTCGATCGAGGCCAGTCGTGGCGCAGAGGCACAGGCGTGCGACCGCAAACGCGACAGGCTGTGGGCTTGATTCCTATTCGAGATCATCCACTGTCGTAAAAAAAAAGAAATCAAACCCATAACCACAAACATAACGCAGAACTTCTTTCAACTTTGCCAAAAACTATTATATTACAATCGAAGGTCGTACAAAATAAAGCGCATTTGTATTTATCGAGTGAAGTCTAGATAATCCTAATTATAGGGGCGCGGCTGTTATCAGTGTCACAAAGAAATCTATCAAACTGGTGTGATAAGCCACTATTTTGGTA
>DWAN01007134.1:0-10003 GCA_018230445.1 Heliconius hewitsoni | reverse complement strand
ATATATATATATATATATATATATATATATATATAAAAAGAGACAAAACTATAACCAGTTCTTACCAAAGTAAGCAGAGGGAGCCTGGGAACCTAATGTTAAGACACTTGGTTCCCATTAAGACACTGCCATTTCCCAGTTTATAGTGAATTCTGGAGGCACAGCATGTTGAGTGGTGGAACTCATAACAATGCTTTGCTAGAGATTGATTAAAGATTCAATAATCTTTAAGATTATTCAGCCCACAAAATTATTTAGTTTTCATATAGTCAATCAGATGGGTTTGTCCCACAACTATTTTATAATGAGGTACAATTCATACAATCTTAAGTAATTAATTATAGATTTCAACAAGAACAATTCATGTTTACCATAAATTTTCATACAGTAGAACAAATTATGTTTTAATTATCTTTTTTTGTATAAATAAATTTTATTTACATAATATAATAGTTTTGAAGCTTTCATTCGGGCAAATTCTGAACTGATGGCGGGCTGGCCGCCAGAAGTTTTGAACATATTTTTTTATGGTTTTATTCTGGAATAGAATACGATATTTTTCGAATGTACGAGAGTATTATTTTTGCTGTCGGCAGGCCACCAGTATTCAACTGGTGGGCCCCATTCTGTACATCCAGGCTTTAGATGAATGGTATAAAATCTAAAACTATGTCTTTTATCCTATCCTAAGTTTGAATTTAAAATTAACAGTACTGTAACAAAAAAAAATGCTCAGTAATAATAATAAAAAAATAATAATATATTTAACCTTTTTAAAGTTCAAAACTGACCATACCATAAGCACCAATTAACTTTAGATAAACAGTATGATGATTATTATAAATATCTTTATCTAAAATCTCTACTTAATATAACGAAAAAATTCAAGCGTGTTAAAAATGCTTTATCATCCTAAGTTCCACATTTTTTTTACAATCATATGTAAATATAATTTAAAAAAATTAAATGTATAAAATTAACTTTAAATAATTTTCTAACTTTATAAATATAAAACGCAGGAAAAATGCTAGAAATGTAAATAATAACCCAATTTCGATAACAATCTAGTTTGCTTTAATTTTATACATAATCAGTGTGTCTTTATCCTAATAATACTTGAACGTAACATTAATTTGTACATTAAAAATACATGTAAAACGTAACAAATACATGTGTGTAGAACTTAATTGATTCTCGATAAATAGTATAATCTTTTCATTAATTCAGGGAATGACGCGTGTAACTTAATAGTTAGTACTTACCTCATCCAAAAAATTGCTGACATCGTATACTGAATTATCAATGATAATAAAGGCGTCGTCGCGTGAATTGTGGCTTTTCAACTCTTCCCTGGTGAAAAGTTTCATTTTTTCGCTCATATTTTAATATATTTAATTACTTTTATTATGACTACTCTACGGTCGGGACGACGTACGCACAAACTCCAAGTGATCTGCTAAGTGTCAAAATGTCAAATGCGATGATTTGCGTCGAGAAACCGCTTTTGAATATAATTTATTATTTTTCTTAACTGGCAATAATACGAAAACAACAAAATAACACTCGATAAATAAAAAGAGAAAATAATTAAAAAAACCGAACTATGAAGTTTTAAGTCTTATAAATTTTTAAAGACATCAATTTACGTAATTCAGGTTGACCTATTATTCCGAATAACAGTGGGATGCTTGTATTGTAATATGATGGATACGAGGATGCTAATTTGTCATTGTTCGATTTATTTGTAACTATTATTATTAACTACATGAATCATTTCAAAGAACTAAATATTTATAACATACTATGGATTTCAGAGTTAATAAAAATAAGGGAGGGAATATAAAAGTACAGCACTAAGTTCGATACGATATATAGGAGCTATAATCATTTCGAAAAAAATTTTTTATTAATATTGTTATAATTCAAGTGTATTCTCAATTCCTTTTCCATATTGGGCAGAAATGTAGAATATACATAACTATGAATGTTCGTTGTATGTTATTGAAATGTTTTGATTTTAGAAAGAGAAGAAAACGGAATGAAAGATCAGGTTTTTTTTTGAAAAAAGACAAGGCAAACGAGCGTACGGGTCACCTGGTGGTAAGTGATCACTGCTACCCACGACCTCGTATAACACCAGAGGAGCTACAGGTGCGTTGCTGGCCTTTAACCTGGAAACACTGCCACAGTTGAGTGGCGCTTGGAAAGAAGTTCCTACGAAAGCGCACAGTAGTCGAATGCCACGTATTCATATGCTGTGGATGATACTTAAGTTTGTGACGTACTGTGCGGTTAGAAAATTCGGCGGCAGGTAACAGGTCAATCAGTTCTCCAATATACTCCCCATGATAAATGAGGTACAGAACGCACAGCTCTGTTGATGGCCCCCAGCCTTGCTTTCCAGATGACCACGATACTGGCAGTGACTCGAAACGCTAAGACCCATTGTGCTGAAGTTGGGCGCGGCTATAAAGTGTTTTGGAAGACTGGCAATACGACAAATGGGTTTTTTTCAGTGGTTAACTCGCAAACTTGTGTCTTCTTGGGATTGAATTGAACCAAGTTCCTTTCACCCTATGAGGAAACATTCCCGAGAGATGCTTTAACCGAAGATACAAGTTTATTTCGACACTGGTCGAAGTTTTCCCGAGAAAGACTTGCGTGGCCGGAGGAATCCATATTGACGGTCATTAATCAATCAGTGATCCTCTAGATAAACCAAGAGCTGGCTATTGATGAAGCTCAAATGCAAATGGCAAGATATTAGAACAGTGAATGAAGTGGCATATTTGGCAAGTATGTTCAGTAGAGATGGCAGATACAAGATGGATGTGGTTAACGGAGCTTTAGGTGCATTGGTGAGATAGCGTAACGTCAGCACTGCTGAGCGTTTGGCTGTACACAATACAGTGATGGTGCCGACGCTGTAATACAGCAGTAGAACGTGGGTATTACAGAAGAAGAATGAAAGATCGATGAATGATGAAGATGCAATCTTAGTAGGATATGCAGTGTCAGCTTAGCTGATTGAATCCCCGATGAAGAGATACACAGAAAGGCAGGTATTATTAGTACATATATGAAGAGATTGATGACACTGGACGAGACAAAAGGGGTATGTAGAGCTCTGACTACCCTGTTAAGGATAGAGCATGAAGTTAAGTATAAACATATTTACTTTTATAACACATATATTGAAACAGTACAAAAATATTGATAATAAACTACTAGTAAAATCCAATTATTTTAAAATGAAACATTCTGAAACAAAGATTTATAAAATTTATTTATTATTTTTTTGTATTAAATAGCAGCAAATACCAATGTGCATTTTATGGAACTAGTATTAATGTAAATCTACTTATTTCCTATTTCTACCTACAAATTCAAGTATTTTATTAAACTCTAATAGTAGTTGCTTCCTGTATCTCCTTTTGTTTGTGGGTACCATCACAAAATGGCCTATTTTTTGTTTGTTTACAGTTACATAGCCAATATTCCTTTGTTTTTTCAACTTGGAATCTGATGGGTCTGTAAATAAAACAAAAGAACAATTTGGATGATCAATTATACTGTATTTGTGATGGTTGTGGGTTCAATCTACATTTAGTAAAAGTAATTATTTTTATCTCACAACAAAGTTTGGCATTGATTTATATCACTCAAGACAACATCTTGAATCAAGGCAAGTGGGGAAAAAGTGAAAATTGATACTAGGTTCTCATTGCCTTCTTATATAATTAAAGAAAGTTGAGATGATTTGATGCTATCATGGCACAGTATCACATATATGACTGTTTGTGGGTTCACCTAATTCAAATATAATATGGAATGGAAAAGTTTTATAAAACTATGTGTTAATTTTTTAGTAAGAGTAAATTACAAATAAACATAGTTTTACCTCTGTGTAATCTTCAAATATACATCCCTGTGTGTTCCATCACACAATGGTTGTGACTTAGAACGGCCACAAAGACACCAGCTATATGTTTTGCCTGCTTCAAGTTCCACTTTAAATGGCTTTCTATCATATACAATGCCATTACTGGTTTGTTCATTGGCCGAATATACATTATTTAGAGGATTCTTGGGTATCTCCGGTTTAGGTGCTTTTGTCACATATCTTGCCTGAAACTAATAATGTATTTATTAAATCTTTGTACTAACATTATTTTAATTTTTTTAAGGTTATGATGTCAACTGCTTATACTGTTTGGATTTATATTTTCAGAAATCAGCTATAATATATCTCACTTACTGATTTCATGCAGTAGTTAAGTGTATTGTATTTTACTTTTCTGGAGAGCATTGTAAATATATATATATTTTTTAAATTATAATAACTACAATTGTAATAGATATATATTGTAATGTCAATTACAATGACTAATTCTAATAAATAAGCCTACAAGTATATTACTTATAATATTATATTATAATATTACTAAAAAAATTTGGGGGAAAACGAGTCACACGCAAAGTCAGGTCCCACAACCAAATAATTCTAAAATGTCATAAATGGCATTTTTTGATTAATATGTCAAGTGTCAACTACAGCTGATTGCCACAGATTAAATTTAAATATAATACAAAGAAAGCGAAATAGCACGAGTTCAGCCCGCGAGTAGAGAAAGTAGAAAGTGGCTGCGAGTTGTCCATGACAGTGACGTCAACGTTGTTGTCCTACCTATTCACTTTAAGTTTATTTTGCTTACTTTAAAAACTTATTTCGCAAACCACTTTGATTTTTATTTATTTTAGTTTTAAAATCATGAAACTGTGCTAGATTATTATTCAAGTTATGTCCAGAATAAGGGTAATAGAGGCTAAAGTGCATAAATTACAAAAAGATACTATACAGAATTTGGAAACACGCAGAAACAAGGGCAATGAAGTCAACAAAAAGAAAAACGATGACTCAATATGTTATAAAGACGACGTGGAAAGTAAGTGAAAAATTATTTACTTAATGCTTCAGTTTCATGACAATTTGGCTTTGAAGGTTAGTTTTGAACATTTATTTCTACAATGCATTTTTTATTTTACAGAGCAACAAATCAACGAATTATTGCACAAATTACCAAAATTGGACAAAATTTTCGACGTTCATCGAAAGATAGGTGAAGGCACATTCAGTTCAGTTTATTTAGGGTCATTGAAACAACACGCGGGACTTAAAGAACCCGATAAACCTTGGTTCGCAATAAAACATTTGGTACCTACAGCACATCCTGCACGAATAGAGCATGAACTAAGATGTCTTCAAGAGATGGGGTAAGTATGTGTATTATGTTGACTACCTGTTATTCATTTATAAAGAAAAAAGTGTCCATTCCAATATATTATTGACTGTTCTCAATTAGTCTACCATATAAAAATATTTGTTGTTGTTTGATTACAGAGGAAAGCACAATGTGATAGGAGTGGAGTTGTGCCTACGACATCTTGATACTATTGTGTTTGTGATGCCTTATATACCTCATAGGAAATTTTCTGTAAGTAGTAGTGTAAGGTTTAATTACAATGAATTATAAATACAATTATTGACCATAGTGTAAAAAATTTTATGTTTTAAAATGAATTGTCTAATAACTTTAAAATTCTTAGCTAATCAAATTTTTCGTTTATAATATATATTTCAATGTATATAAATATTATTCACATACTAATATGTTAAGAAACATAAAGATTAGAATGTTGTGGGACATTAATTTGGGAGCCCCCCAATGCTCTAGGTAATTAAGCCATATATTCTTTCAAATAAAAAAAAATACTATGAAATTCTTGTTTGCTTGCTAAAATGTAACTTTTATTATAAGCATGAAAATAGTAATTTAAACATATAATTTTTTTAACATTACTAAAAAATTTCTTTCTGCAAAATTAATTAAAAATTATTTAATGTAATGACATTAAAATGATAAGTATGACCATCTTTTATTACTTGCAAATTATAATCAATACTATAATCAACATGTTACAAACAATGATTTGTTGAATTTTAAAATATTTTATCATCATATCATTTATATTTATAATATATCCTGGTATCTAATTTGATGTATTATTAATTAAATATTTCATATAAAAATTTCATTATATAGGCTTGCACATATTCATGTGTAAATTTATTTTAAATGCATTATACACATTAATATATTTTTTTCATTTTCATGTACCTCATATAATAGGGTCCACATTGAAGGATCGATACATTCTTTTCTTTGCTTGACTCCATTATAATGTTGTTTATATATAATTAATTACTTATTAATTTTATCAAGCTGAAGATTAGTTTGGTATAATGCGCTAATATCTTTAAGTACTGGATCTAATTGCAAAATAAAAAGTTAAAATTGGATTGTCCAACTATCTAGGAAGACGTTTATACCAATACAGGCCATTGTTCCTGCTCCCACACTCAGAATGTGTCATATTGTTGACTTATGCATATTGTTATATATAACATTCGATTTTGTATATGTAAAAAAATATAAGAAAATTAGTAGAGAATACCAATAAATTTTGAAAATTTTAAAAACATTCTTTTAATATATATACTTATTTTTTAAAAAACATTAAAAAAAATTTTTTGTCTCTTGATAATTCTCTTAATAAGCTGCTAGCAGGCTTACACTAATCCGATGACGTCCAACTCCAAAGTAATTTCCATTTGGTTAAAGATATGATATAAATGAGTGTAGTAGAATTAAGAATGGTCTAAATGTTTCAGGAATATGTCGGTGACATGGACGCGGAAGAGGTTCGTCAGTACATGCGGGCGCTGATGGTGGCTCTTAAACATGTCCACTCGTTTGGTGTTATACATAGAGATGTCAAGCCTAGTAACTTTTTATATGATAGGGATAATAAAAGGTTAGTTGTTTGATTGACTATATTGTTTATTATGTAGATTTTTTTAATATAATTTACATAAGGTTTTTGAATAAGATAAACTATGTATTTCATTTTCTAAAACTACAATTAAACAATCAGTTGGTAATATTTTTTATGCTATATTATTATGCATTTATTTTACAAATAAGATGTCAAATAATTAGGCCATTCGTGGCGCAGGGACACAAAGTGTGACTGTAAACACCACTGGTTGCATGTTCGATCCCCACACAGTGTGTTTCACTCAACACACAGGGTCTTCAGAATTCGGCGGAATTGTTCCCTCTGCCTATTCTGCTGTATGCGACATACAGTGTGAAGCTGATTTATTTTTTAATAATTTAGTTGTGTAGACCAGTCGTAGCGCAGTGGCACGAAGTGTAACTGTAAAACAGACTGGTTGTGGGTTCGACCCCACTCAAGGAGATGAAATATTTACTTAAATTTATTTTTCCAATTCTTCGCTCTGGTGTCGAGGCTAAGCGCGACGTTGAGTTCTGCCACTCAACACGCAATGTCTCCAGAATTCGGCAGAAAGTGGAGAACGGAGTGTTTTAACACAATGTTCTCTCTGCCAACCTTGCTATGTGCGGGATACAGCGTGAAGCTGATTAGTTTATTTTAAAGTAAGATTACTAAACTTATTAGAAAAAAAAAGTCTATATAACTAACGCCATTGTAAACAATTTTTACAATTTTATTATTTCTGTGTTTTTTTTTAGATGCAATTAACAATATATATTAAAAAGGTAAAATTCTTTGAAAATATTGTATAAGGAAGTATCGCAATGGATTCTTTTTTGTATTTGATCTACAATTGTTGTTACTGTTGTTATTCATCAGATTACCTTTTGGCGTTTTCCAACTTACTCTTACATTAATACAAATTTATATATGTTTTTTGATATTAATTTTTGACATATTATTTAATCAGGTACTTACTAGTGGACTTTGGTCTAGCACAGCGAGTGTGTGAAGAACCGGCGCCGCCGCCCGCCCATCTGACCACGCTACCCGCCAAGCGACCACGAGATGAGGTAAATAACACTTTAGTTTTTAATATTACTTGCTACTACTCATTTTGCCATAAGACAATGTTAACAAAGAAATCCTGTTTCTAAAACTTTGATGTTACTGTTAACTGTTTCATTTCTATTTAATTTGGTCCAGGTTTACTTATGTTTTAGAATATGAAAAATTCAATGTAACAAAAATATTCATTCAATATAATAAAATAATCATAAACAGCTTAATCATAAAATAACAAACAAGAAACTTAATAAAAACAACAAAGTAACAACGGAATCACATTCACAGGTGCACATCATATTAACAACAGCTTGACCGGTAGTAAAAACGACGAATATAATCTGACCGATGACAAACATCACATTTCAATGTCTTAAGTACCTATGCTCTATAATCTATTACAGTAAAGATAAAGATTTTTATAGTATTAAAATTTATTTCGAGTTTGAAAATAAATCGACTTTCGGGTGTTTTTATATGTTAAATATTATTATAAAAAATTGAGAAAATTATTTATGGGTTTTATGATACTGTAAAATACGGTAAATAGAAACATTTTTAGGTTTGAAATTAGATTTTTAGAATGTTCTTGGCTTTAAATATTAACAATCATTATTTTTGATTATTGTATTTGTTTCTTTTCTTTACTTCCATAGATCTGTAGATTGTTTTTACTTAATATCCATCAATCATGACCTATAAAATAACCTTTTTTATTTGTTTACCTTTTATCTCATGGCTCCATGTTATGGTTCCATAGATATGTTAATACAATATTGATAATGCTGGAGGAATGTCACATGAATGTCAGAAGTATGAGGTAGACGAGGCGAAAGGGGAATGCCATAGAGTTGGGAAAAAGATGTGTGAAATTAAAAAGAAGTTTTTATATTTTACCTTTTATAACACAATATAATTATAAAATGTTTATGTAACATGTTGTTAAGACATACATTTTTATAGTAAATATTATTGCATACACATTTTTGTCTCTTTAATTTTGCTGGTTTCATGTGTGTATACACAATTGAAATAAAAACTTTATAATTTTCCAGGAGGACAGTTCCCCAGGCGCTAAGCGCGTGGCCCTAGACCTGTCGCTGGGCGCGCGCGGCCCCGCCCCCGCCCCCGCGCCGCTCGCCGTGACGTCACGCGCGCTGACGTCACGCGCGCTGACGTCACACGCCGCCTACGCGCCGCGCCGCGCGCACAAAGTGCAGATACCTAGACAGAATGTTCCTAAGGTATAATATCTGCAAAGCTTGTTTAAAACATAATAATTAGAACAACATAATGGTTTGAACCCGCGCCTCTTGGAAACCGTCAAAGCGCTCTGACTACTAAACCATATGCTCTCATCAAGCTACGTCAAAACTGTTATATGCTTAGCGAGAAATTATATTGTTTTCCAACAAAATACTTTATTTTCTTAAGTGTGGAATAACATTCAACATATAATAATAATAATAATGGCGCACGGTCTTTAAATGATAAATGTGATACAATAATAATATCGTATTTTTAATGTAAAAACTCAATGTTATATGAAGAAAAGCAATTTTTATTGCGAGGTTGTTAAAATTTGTAGATACATAGGGTATAATTATTTTGAAAAAATAACTGTATATTGAAATAAGTTAGGTGAAAATTTTAATTATTATTATTAATATTTTAGTTTGTTGTATTTTGTGACTTAAATGGAATTGTTTTATGTACAGTCACTGCGCATAATTTTTTTATTTAAAACTAATCTTTGTTTTAAGTAATAACAAAAAATAAAAATAAAAATACGATATTTAGAGGCCAGTCGTGGCGCAGGGGCACAAAGCGTGACTGTAAACGCGACTGCTTGTGGGTTCACCACTCTAGGAAGATAATATATTTATTTAAATTTATATTTACATTTTCTCTGGTGTCGCGGTAACGCGGGGCTTTGAGTTCTCAACTGGCAATGCCTCTGGAATAGTAAGCGATACTCAGTGCCCTGCGCCTGTGCCGCAGACGCCGCCTCCCCCCGCGCACTCGGCGCGCGCGGGCGCGTGCGCGTGCGCGGGCGCGGCCGGCGTGTGCGCGGCGT
>DWAN01007133.1:0-10005 GCA_018230445.1 Heliconius hewitsoni | reverse complement strand
TATATATATATATATATATATATATATATATATATATATATATATATATTATCTTTAATAAACTAATCGACGTCGTTGTGGCGCAGCTACAGCATCTGAATGCTATTGCGACGGTTGTGTGTTCGATTTCTACTTGGAGGATTAGATTATTTCGCCACTCTAGTAACATGACAAAGCGCGGCGTTGAGTTTCGCAAATAAATTCTTAACTGTCCCTCCGAGTCATATACTGCATACGGAATACAGCATGGAGTTAATAAAGTTAGTGTTAACTCAATCAAAATGGACATTTTTTAAGCATATGTCAATATTTGTCGTCAGTTAATCAATCACTTGTTAAAATTTTATAAATAGTAAAAATTCGATGACGGCTTACAAAGCAATTTGTCATAGAAACCTACTAAAACATAATCTTGAAACTTTTTCACCTTTCGAATGGGAGTATTTATTACGTACCGGTTCTGTAAGAGGCAATGTACGCGCAACGGAATAGTAGGACTTATTTGAGAAAGCTGGTTCATTCACCTATAATTCTTGAAAAGTACTCGATTTTAATTAAAAATATACATAAAAAAAATGTTTCGTGGTTATACAGAACAGTGTAGAAGCCATTTTAAGGATCAAAATCCAATTGAAAAAATAATTGTATTTAAATTTTAACCTGGACGTAAAAGAAACATCCTGCGGTTTTGATTCCCGCAATTTAACACGATGTCTCGAGGAGCAGTGGCCAGAGACGGAAGAACGAAGTGCCTATCGTATGATATTTGGTGGATTTGTATTTTCCAGCTTCACGCTGTATACCGCATGTAGCAGAGTAGACAGAGGCAGCATTGGATACATTGCGTGCTGGATGGCTGAATTCATCGCTGCGCTTTGCCTAGACACCAGAAACAGTAAAACAAAAATATTAAATATTTCATTTCCCCGAGTGGGAATCGAACTCACAACCTGTCGCTTTTCCACGCTAGTGCCCTTGCGCAACGACTGGCCTCGAGAGATGTGTAAATTATACAAAAGCATGTGATGGGAACTGAACCCGTAAGAAATTGAGCTTTTGGATGTCGCCCAAAAGCTATTCCAATTAAACTACGGATAAAGAACTTAATGTGTAGAAATTTTATATACGATCGTTATAAATGTTCTTGTTATATCATCTGTTGAAAGATGTTTTTAAGTTGATATTTTTTTAATGTGGTTGTTTTAAAAAATCAATTTAATATTAATTATTCAGTTACATTTATACATATTGTTACTCTCATTTCGTAACCTGAGTGTATGAGTGGAGAATTCTAAGAGAGTCGAGAGTGCATTTATGTTCAATAAAAAAAAGGCATATTCATATAGATAAAAAAACCAGTCTTATTTATATTAAATAATTATTTACAGTTTTCTACCAATAATTTTAGTTATTAAGAAATCAAACTTACTACAATTGGAGAAGTAAAGACAGATGGATAATGTCTAATAGAAAAAAAAGGGAGAAAATCGACCCACGTGGTGGTACGCGACTATCTTCTAGTTATATCCTGCATTTACGATTTTGACCTTTGTATAGTAATATGACGGTCATCTATTCATGACAGGTTTATAGAGGATGTGTCCTATCGTGTGCGCGGTGACCGGGGCCCGGTATCGTTATGTCAGAGATTTTGTTAAAAAAATAACTGCAATACAAATCGAATTAGCAAATTTGCACTGAATGAAGAGTGAGTGGTAAGAGAGGCATGGGGATACTTAGATTGACCTTCAAAAATAGTATCGTACTATCTTTTCTTTAATGCTATCTTTTCTCTAATCACCCTGGCGCATCCGAGATACATTGTGAAACTAAAACAGATATATATTTAAGCAGCCTTGAAATAATTCAGGTAATACGCCATGTTCAAAACGGGATTGACAAGCAAAAAAAAAACAGAAACGAAATTCTTTTAGTTCCTAAGACTGTTAAGGCACTCCGATAAAGTTATTAAATGCATACGTAATAGTTAAGAGATATTTCTATATTAAAATAGAAATTACTTATGTATTCTATTTATTTTCATCCCTACGCTTTAGCAATACCCGAAACCAATGTCACAAATAAAAAAATAAATTCAGTTCAGTTCAGTTGCGGAACTACACGCCGCGCAGAGTATTGCTACCGTAAGACCTAAGGACGAGGAAATGAAAATACCTTATTCCTTAACTCGATAAGGGAATCGAACTCATAACCGTCCGTCATACGCTGTAACACTGCGCCGCGACGGCCTCGAACAGCGATAATAATTAATTCCATATTTCAAATTCTTTTCTACCCATTGCGCTCTATGTGGAATATTACGCTAGACTGAGGAAACACCTGCAATATATATAACTAAATATAAATAAATATGAACGTTTCCTCGAATGTGATTCAGGGCCACTTAAAATCAAAGACGTCGGACGGGCGCTATGTGGCGTCTAAGCCTTATAATTTGAATTTATAGCTTAAATTATCTACAGGAAATTGACCATGGAATGACCCATCGTGTTGCTAGGCGTAACACAATGAGGATATAGAAATATATTATATTATTTTATCCTGTATATATCAGAAAACAAAATATTATTAAAATAATCTAATTTATTAATATTTTAAATTATACTTTTTTCGTCTTTATGCTGAATCCGGCATATAGTAGAGTAGGCAAACGGATCCTATTGTTAAGACAGTCCGTTCATCACCTTCTTATCTCGTTACCAGATCAATAAAAGTAAACTAATCTAATAATTTACTGAGCGGAAATCGAATCCACGACCACCGCATTTACACTCAGACCCCACAGTATTACGGCGGCTCCACATTTTTCGAAATGGCGTATGTATGTTTAATTGCTTAGTCACTGGCATGGTTTTATCGTTGAAAAAAAAATCGGTCGTTGGCTTTGTGATTCATATAGAACTTTCTAATGCAAGTTGGAAGGTATAGCTAAATACTGTTCACGTGAAGGTTGTGAGTTCTAATGACAAATCATTAAATTTTAAAAGTTAGCGTTTCATTGATTTAGTTGGGCATGATGAGGCGTTAGTTAAGTTTAGCTTAATCCATTTAATGGAAATGATAACGAAGTTACGTATTCCTATGTTCTTGCCTCCACTATATGTATTTATATCTATATTTCGTGGTTTACGTGAAAATATAAAAACTAGGAAGTTTGTGTAAATATTTCTTTAATAATTGCTTTTTAGGGTTTCGTACTTTTTAAGGAACAAAGGAACCCGTATCTCTGGAATGCTTGGAGATATCGAGTTGAAATTCAAACCATATGCCTTGATCTACGGCCCCATAATTTCCTTAAAAAAAAAACGTATTTCTACATTTACTTAGAAAAACATACGGCCGTATTTCAACACTATAAAGATAATGAAAATTCATTGGGTACTTCTGGTTGACCTAGAATTATAAAATTTAGCACCTTGCATCTACAGGTAGTATCAGTTCAGGAAAATCTGAAAACTATATATTTGTAAATTTGTAAATCCTAAAAATTATTATTTTTTAGCTTTAAATAGCAAAAAACGCATATTTCGACAATAAAGGGAAGAAATGGAATGGTAATACACATTTAAACAAATATTTAATTTCATCGAGGGGGTCGAACCCAGAACCAGTCACGTTTTCAGTCCCACTTTTTGCCCCTGCACCACGACTGGAATCAATAATTTTTTTCTGACGCACTAATTGTAAGGAACTCTCGATGGTCGAGCTCATCTCGTGTCCGGTTTTTTTTAATGGAAAACAGAAGGCATAGTAGCGTACGGGGCACACCGATTCTAACGGCCCTAGGTTATATGCCTTTAAAATAGTTTAAGCTGACTGTACACCAGCCCAAGGGTCAGAACTCCATGTGAGAGACCAAACCTGTGACCAATCGGTGTTTTGGCATGGAACACTATCTCGCTTTACCAATGATACTCAGTTTCTTTGAAACCAACTTAGCCTTGCATTCCAGACAATCGAGAAACTGGCAGTCACTCGAAAGTCGAAACTTTGACACCCAATCTTTTTAGGATACAAAGAAATGTGTAAGTGATTTTTATAATTTATATAGAGCAGTATATAATAAATTTTCCAATTCCGTTCTTTTTCCTGATATTTTATACTCCTACCTGCAGGCTAAAATTATAATTTATAATTATTACAAGCAATTCTATTACTTAACCCGCTCTCGGATGGCCTTGTTCTTGTTACGTAGAACGGATACAACTGACCTAGTGCGCGTTACGGCTGTTTGGAACAACAAAAATTCTTTGCATAGAAATTAAATTGACAATGAAGCTAATGTTAAATATTTATAGTATTTTAATATGTATTTAAATTTATAGTATCATTTATTCGCTTTTGTGTTGCGGCGTATACGTAATGTCTCCAGAAATCGTTGGAAAATGAGTAATGAAGTGTCTTAACACTAGGTTTCCTCTGCCTACCCTGCTGGGTGCGGGATGAAGAGATGAAGCTGATATTATTTTAAAAATTTAATATATATGTATTTATATTTTTATACTAGCGGCACTCGTGCGGCTACACCCGCTTGAAATATACGGATGTTTATTTAATTGTATTTAAGAAAAAACCGGTGGTTAAATTGATATAACTTTTTTATTTATGAACCGATTATGATAAAATAAACCATAGCAACGAGAATACAGTAGTGATGTGTATCATATTGAATAGTGTTGTGCCAATCGGTAAAGAAGGGTCAAATTTTAATATTACAAGTGAAAACCGCTTTTTAACATATTAAGCCGATTCGAACAACAAACGCACAGACAAACAGATAAACAGATAAAAAAAAATCATCATTTATTTTTAAATATCTTCCAAGTACAGACTTCTCACTTTTGTTAGGCATGCATGATATTGATCTTTTTTTTTAAATTATATTTTATGCAAGTATTGTGATAAATACCTGGCGCGTAATTTTTGGGATTCCGTACATCAAAAGGTAAAAACGCAACCCTTATAGGATCACTTTGTTAGCCGTCTGTTCGTCTGTCAAGACCATTTCTCTCGAAATCACGTGGAGGTATCGAGATGAAATTAATATCAAATATTCAAGTTTACGGCCCTAAAAGCACAGAGAAAATCAAGCTTTTCAACATTTGCACATCGGTTTTGTTGCATTTTGTTTGAAATTCGAATTAACCAATTCTATTTCCCGTTGATCTACAGTTGTGAAATTTGGCACGAATGCAAAAAAGTATTTTATACAAATTCAAGTTTGTCAACTTTTACAACTGAAATAAAAATAAAAATAAATTTGATTTACAATCCTGAAATTGTTACGAAACTCTCGGTGGGCAAGTCCAACTGGCGCTTGACCGGTCTTTTGATACAGGTATTAAGTACAGTTAGGATTGTAAACATAAATGTGTAAATGTACAGTTAAGTAGCACTATGTTATTTTCATTTTATTATCCATAAACCTGATTAAACTTAATTTTAAATTTTAGATTAAATGTTTACGAAAAATACAATTAACGATCGCAAAGTTACAGGTTTAATTCCCAGGTGGTTTTTTTTTAGTTTCACCTTGTATCCCGCATATAGCAGGGTAGTAGGAACCCGGGAGCCTGCAACATTTTCGAGGCATTATTAGTGGTGCAACTCAACTTTATTATATTTTTAACAGTTACATGTTAATATTTCATTTTCTCGAGACTCGAACTTACAACCGTAGTTTACAGTCGCCCTTGTGTCCCTGTGCCAATAGGCTCTAGTCATTAATTGTTTAAGATATTTTACTAACATTTATAGTCACCTGTGACTTTGTATGCCTGGACTGTAAGACGTAAACTGGATTATCTTGTATTTTTCCGTTTCCGTATGAATTTCTAGAACTCATCTCTTAATGCTTCCCTATATTCCCTACCTTCTGTACTATGTCAAACTTCACACGTTAGCAAAGAAGAAAAAAGAGTTTTATAATTTACGTAAATACATATTATGTATATATTATGTTGATTAGAACTTTACTTTATGAATCTAGGGTAAACTAATAAGTTTTATAAATAAACGCTTGTATGGATTGCTTTGTATGTTTGTTCACACAAGCAATCCTCAAGAACTACAAATTGTAAATTATATGTTTACGTATTTAGAGATATCACTTAGATAAACGATAATAATAAATATATAGGAAATATTTCTAGAATTACTTTTGTGATTCGTTTTTTTGCTTGTTGAGTGGTTAATAACAGTTATTAAATATTTTAATTAATTATAATATTTATGAATTGTGTGTGACTTTGATCACTAGAAATGAAAAGTATATACTTAAATAGATAAATATTTTCAAATACTTGTTGTCTTTATTTTTATTTTATTTTTTTATTTACTTAATGACAATATATTGTCAGTTCGGTCAAAATAGTCAAGTGGTCCTTCGAAGATCCGTCTCGTTTGTCAAGTAAAAACTTGAAAAAACTAAAAGTCACGCTCACTGAATTATTTTATTTGTACTTAGTTAGATTTAGCGTCATGCTTAATCAAGTTATTATTAGATAAGTTTGAAGCAGTAAAGTTTTTTTGTATTTTGTAATGAATATAAAATAAATGGTATTCATTAATAGTCATTCAAAGCCAGTCGTGGCGCGGGGGTAACAAGACTATAATTGCAAGAAGTTGTGGGTTCAATTCCCACTGGAGGGAGGAAATATTTAATATTGCGCTCTGGTCAAGAGGCAAATTGCGACCTTGAGTTCCACCACTCAACGAAACGGAATGGAAGTGACTTAACACTAGATTCTCACGTTTTCTCTACCTATCCTGAAATGGGCGGGATACAAAATAATATAGCTAAGGCTATTGTGGTGCAGTGTGACGGTATTTTAAGGAAAACTTGATCCCCACTGGGTGCAAAGCACTATAACAGACGCACTCAGTCAGAGCTTATTGTATTTGCGATTAAATTATATGAAATTTAAATTAATGTAAGTATTTATTTATTAGTTCAATACCAATATATATCTAATATTCTTATCATATATATCAATTACATTATATAGAGGATATAACGTAATTATTAATATATATGATGTTATAAGAAATAAATATTTTTATCTTTACATTTAAGTTTAAAAAATATATTTAATTTGACAATAAACGAGCTTAGTTGATGAGGCCCCATTTGACGCAAGCGCACAAACCTGCGATTGTAAACTTTTTTTTTTAACTGGTTAGACCGCTGGGGGGCTGGATTTTAGCTTTGAACAGATATGTTCGTGTAAATGTTGTTTTTTTAATTTCGGGGCAAATTGTGTAATATTTCCACGCCTCATCGTGATGAACATGAAATCGTACACATTTTGATGTAATTTACTAATGGACGCGGCAAATAATATATGCCACATCTATATTTAGAATAATTTGGACGTGTGATGTCACTGTGTGAGTCACATACTGTACTCGTGACTTTACATTTTTATAAAACTTGGCTCTTCACCTAATGGTGTTTAGTACATTTATTATAAAGAAAATAAAATAAACGCCGGTCAATTGCGAGCCGGATTGACGAGGTTGTGTTCCATTTTTTTGAGCTTAGGTTAACGGAAAGTAGATACGTCGCTAGGACGTATGTTTGCAGTCGCGTGCGCACCATTTGTATGACGAATTAACAACAAATATGTGCAAAATTTTTAACGTTTTTTTCTGTGATATATTGTAAATACTAAATATTAATAAGCATTTTTGAGAAAAAGGGTCTTAATAGACGGTGGGCCTTAAATATTTATTTTCTGTCTAGTGAACATTGAAAATAATTGACGCAAAATTAAATCGCTTTTTCTGTAATACAGCGAGGAAGTCGAATTTGAATCCACATGTAAAATATATTTTAATGATCATAAAAAGATCATTAAAATATATTATATATGTATGTAGTGATTGTCTGTCTTGTCGTTATTTGTTTTGATTATAATACACTTCGTTCAAGGGCACAAGTCTGTATTTAGGATTTACTACATGACTCGACATTTTTATAGTAAACATTAATTTGATTTTGAAATTTTACGTTTGTGTTATTTGCTCATTTTTTATTGTGGGATGTGTTTGTATGGCATAATGTGGGGATCAATTTAGTATTAAACAGATTAAGAGTGAGCAGGTCGACCGGTTGGACTATGCCACTTCCAAAACACTCTGGTTCCTTAATTTTTTCGAATTCTCAAAAGTAAAAAAAATACTCTATAAATAAAAAAAATATTTTTTTTCCAGCTTTGCGTTGTATTCCGAACACAGGATAGGCAGAGGGAACCTAGTGTTAAGATACATCATTCCCCATTTTTCATAGAATTCAGGAGGCACTGTGCGATACTCAACGCCGTGCTTTGCTTCTACACCAAAGCGAAGAAATGAGAATATTTCATATAATATTTCATATTCCTCGAGTGAGGGAAACCTCGTTTACAGTCACATACTTGCGCCACAGCCCCACGACAGGCCTCACCTCAAAAACACACCTTTATACGAAAATATCAGTTCAAAGCTAAAATAAAGTCAGTGCCGCCCCTGGCACATATCTCTAGATACATAAACATAAAGTTTAGTCCATTTGTGATTAACTATTTAATCTTGTGTTTAAAGAGTTAAAAAAACTCTCACTTAAAGAGAATACTGAGTTATCTTAAATAGGTACACATTAATAAATGAAGCGTTGGAATCGGCTAAATATAGTAAATAACAAAAAAAAAAAACAATATTAATTATTAAATGAACAGTCTACATTTCAATATTTATATCTACATAATATAATAGTAGGTGTGTAGTGCTGGTAGGCGTAAAAATAGAGCTTATTCACTCCGCAGTGCCGTCTTAAGACAAGTCGGGACACTCGGGCAATTGGGCACTCGTTCTTGGGCCCAGCGGCAAAGTAATTAGAAATAAATGATTGTATATAATAGTTAGATATTTAAAAGTCCCCTTGAGCTGGTGAAGCTGGTGGTACGGGTCCCAAATGAAGTATGAGAAAGACGGAGTTGCCGTTCAGAAATATTATAATGCTGGTAGAACAAAGTCATCAAACATAAAGGGAACATCTTTTATTTTAGAAATTAATAAAAAAGTCTACCAATTGGAATTCGAACCTATAAGCATCTCATTACGACATCCTATCAACTGCGCTACAGTGGCTTCACTACTCCTGTTATAATACATATATATTTTGAAGGTTAACCAGTTTCAACGTAAATTTTAAATTTGACAAGCTTATTTGTTATTATAGTGATTATTATTTGGTATATCAGCTGTATTATGAAGTAATACATCAAAGTGGGAACTACTAGAATATTCTTTAACCAATTGTTACGAATTGGAACAGCGTCTGACCCAAAACGCCATGGTTGTAATTTCGAATCCCACTGGGAGGAAGGAATTATTTCCTTTTCAGGGTTCCGAACCTCAAAAGGAAAAAAAACGTAACCCTTATAAGTCATTTTGTTGTCCGTCCATCTGTCTGTCAAGAGCATCTATCTTGAGCTCGTGTGAATGTATTAGTTTCAAATTAATATCATATATTCGGGTCTACGGTCCCTAAAAAAAAGCTTCTAGCAACACAATGAAAAGATAGGAGCGTTTATGCCTTGTTATTAATGCATATTATTATTAGGCACATATAGGGGAGAGAGGGGTAGCTTAGAACAGGGGCATCTCTGAAAATATGTGTTAAAAGGAGGAACACTGGGTTAAAAGGAGTTTAGGTGCCCTGACGTTCAGACTGGTGCAGTTGCTGACAGGGCACGGTTGTTTCGGCAAATACCTGCATCAGATTGCACGTCGGGAGATGTCGCCGGTGTACCATGAGTGTGATGCTCCCGTGAATTCGGCGCCTCACACTCTGGCTGAATGTCCCGCTTGGGCCCCACAACGCCATGCCTTGATGTCTGTAGTGGGTAGGGACCTCTCGCTGGCCAGTGTAGTAGGGGCTATGCTACACTGCGAGAGGAACTGGTCTGCAATGGTCTCCTTCTGCGAATCAGTAATCGCACT
>DWAN01007132.1:0-10008 GCA_018230445.1 Heliconius hewitsoni | reverse complement strand
GCAGAAAGTGGGGAACGGAGTGTCCTAACACTAGGTTCTCTCTGCCTACCCTGCTATGTGCGAGATACAGCGTGAAGCTGATTCAATAATATAATCATTGAATCAGTCTACTCAATACTGAACCTATAACCCACGAGTACAGTTACTTATGTCACCAAAACTTAATTAAGTAGATACATCATTCAAATTACTTTTATCAATTTAGAAGAGATTAAACTAGAATTAGCATTTGAAACATTTATATTCATTTAGTTATGTGACGGAACTCAACACTGTGCACATGCTAGAGTAAGAAAATTAAAATAATTAAATCCCACGAGTGCTCGAACCCACAACCATCGTACTTACAGCGAATTCAAATAAATAAAAAAAATACAAACGAAATATATTTAGTATTTACAAATTTATATAAAAAAACAATATATTTCAATATTACTTAACTATTTATCTTTTGACTGTTTCTAAAATAAATATGGACGTGATGTTATTGTATAGAATAAAATATTGCAATACAATATTGTAATTATAATATGTTTTGTTTCACATTAGTTAATGAGTTCAGTCGTGACGCAGTGGCGCAATCGTATGACAATTGCTTAGATCTGGTGTCGAGGCAAAAGCGCGGCGTTGAGTTCCGCCAAATGCCTCCAGAATTTGGCGGAAAGTGGGGATTAGAATGTCTTAAAAATAATAATAATAATTAGATTTCCACATTTTCCATAGTTCCTACGAATTAACCGGCGACCTTCTCTGAACAATTACCTTTAGTCACCTAGACATGAATCCCGGGTGATGCGTCACAGTAAAACATTTGTATATTCTCTAAGGCCTCTTGGGCCCTTTCTTATTGGGCCTGTGCCCCCACACAAGCCTTCCAAAGGACCGGGTTCTTTTGAATTCGAGAATTATGAAAGAGAAACTAAATAATAATAATAATAAAATATTTATTCCCATGGTGTATGTATATACACCATTTTAGAACAATAGAACATTGTTATTGCTGATATTATGGCAAAAGGTGTAACTCAGCTAAAGATGCTTGAGTTGGACTCTCTTTCATCGCTTTTTTTCACACATATCCTAGAAATCTTGTTCTCCAAGATGTTGAGAGGGTGTAAATGACAAAGGGCAACAAACTCATTATTTTATTTACTCTTCAAAAAAAAGTATAGGAGTAAGCTTTAATAAAAATAAACTCTCTCTGCCTTCTCTGCTGCATGCGGGATGCAGCGAAGAGCTAAAAATGGAGAAATGGGGAAATTAAGAAGAATGAAATTTGGCAAAAGTATAGTTTAAATACCATTAATAATAGTATAATTTGAGGCCAGTCGTGGCGCAGGGGCACAAAGTGTGACTGTGAAATCGACTGGTTGTGGTGGAACCCACGCGAGGAAATGGAATATTTATTTACATTTATATTTTCATTTCTACGCTCTGGTGTCGGGGCAAAACACGCCGTTGAGTTTCGCCACTTAACACGCAATGTCTCCTGAACTCGGCGGAAAGTGGGGAAGGGAGTCTCTTAAAATTAGGTTCCTTCAGCCTACCCTGCTGTGTGCGGGAAGCTTAGCGTTTGAATATACAGGAATTTGGAACGCTAAATTTGTTTTTATGCACAAAAATACATTAAATAATACGTATACGGGTGGTACCACCATACGTTTGATAAGACATTATTCACTTAATTATAAAGATAAGAGGTTGCTATCAAAACGCGCATTGTATAATAAATAAATTAATTAATTATAATAAAAAAATATGTCAATTCATTACGTAGTAAAAAACCCACTCAACATATGAACATGTTATATGATGATATTTTTTTATAATTTTTCGAAGGTTGTGATGGTTATTTTTAAATATGCAATGCCTTCAACCTTAATCAAAAACAATTTATATAAAAATTATAAATAAAATATCATTTTTTTTATTTTAATAATAATGGAAGTGTTTAAAAGGGGACGGAGTCTTAACTAGATTCTCAGGTCCACTCTGCCTACTCTGCCATGGGTGAGGTAAAGCGTGAAGCTAAAAAAATGTTTTTTATCTCTCTACTCAATTGGTGAAGTAAATGGGAATAATTAAGATACCACTCCGTTTTTTTTTCAATAAATATTTTCTTTTAATTCCATTCTGGATATTAAATTACATTATTTTCATCATTTTCATTTCCTTGACCTGGTAATCACAGCAAGACGTTGAATTTCGCCTTGAAAATCAGGGACAAAAAAGAAAATGAATATCTCAAGACTAGGTTTTACCTACGCCTACCGTGCTGCGGGAAAAGCGTGAAACCGTGAATACTATCCTGTATGATGATAGAATCATAATATTTTAAAATGTTATGCATATATAAATATACGAGTATAATATTAAAATTCCCTGAAAAATATCAAACTCAGAAGAATTTGAATCCGCACTTAGTTTATGATTCACAAAAATTTAACTTGACAAAAAAAAAAATTACAAAAACTTAACTTAACTTGAGAACAGAGCGCCAAACGCTACGGTCTCTCCTCTCCTCTTCATACATGCCTTCCGGTAATCTTCATGCTTTTTACGTGACCTTCCTCCAGTATCTTTAATACTGTGTTTTCGAAGGTCAATCTACGTCTCCCCCTACCTCTCTTACCACTCACTTTTCCATCATAAATATTTTTTGTCATTCTTTCATCACTCATTCGTTCCACGTGCCCAAATCAGCTGAGCACGTTCTTCATTCACAAAAAAAAAAAATTGTTAAAATTTAGGAAATTAAATAAAATTTAAAAATTTATTAATTAAGACAAATAATAGTTCAGTCACTTAGTATCACTTTATTATGATAATTCTAAAACTATCTCCTATACAATAAAAATATATGTACATAATTTACATAATTAAAACTTCAATTTGAAATTGGGAGACGAGCTCGTCGGCTTACTATCAGATTTTTCACTTTGTATGTTATTTATCAACATTTTTATGTAACTTCCTTGTTGATGCGAAGGTAACGAAATACCAAGGGTCGTACAGTTCTTTATAATTTCTGTACAACCCCTTATATCTCTGTTTCTCACTGAAACAAAATATTAAAACAATTTAATATTTACTTAGGATCCGCCCGTGGCTTCGCCCGCTTATACTAATCAATTATTAAATTTCTTGTCGTAACTACTTTCATGGTCTAATAACATTATGAACAAAGACAATATCCATATATTGATAGCTAAAGTTTCAAGCGTTTTAATGAAACATTTATTTTTTGTAATATAGTCGCATATTATTATTTATATTGACAAATTGAAATAATACACATTGAAATAAACATATTATGTTGAGGAGAATTTGCCAAAATACAACAGTCAATACTGCAATTATATCAAGGTTAAGCCATATCTGAGATTAATGTGAACAAACAGACAGTCAAAGAAACTAATCTATGCACAGAATGAAATTAAAAATCATTGCTTCGAGTTCTATTATATTATTAAACGCCTATAGTAATAGATTTCTTCATTTATCTTCCATACAAACAAACAACGATGAATTACAATAGTATCATTTTTTAATATACTCACTTTTATATGTAAATAAAATTTGAAGCACTTTGGCATATTCAACCATCATTTCATATTTCAGCAACGTTTGTAGGAGTCTGACGACTGCGTCTTCATTATATTCTCTTAATATATTGATAGTGAATGTGGTTGCTCTGTAAATGATAAGAATCCAAGTTATTTAAAATACTTCTTATATAACTACAAGGTTGGTGGTGTTTCACGAGTATGTGTGTGTGTGGTCACTTACCACCCATACACTCATTTGCCTTGTATTTTCCATACAAAAAACTTCATGCTTTATTATTTTTTCACTTTTCGGCTAATTTCTGAGACAATAGACTTAAAGCAATGCTTTGTCTCATTTCCAGAACTAGGATATGATAATAAATTATTCCCTTGTGCAAGAATCAAACCCACAACCATCTTCACACACAACCGCCTTCACATGTACTGCTTAGTATAATTAAACAAAAATCTATTGTTTTTATTTTGATTATATACATTTTTTTTGAGGGAATATAAAACATAAATTTTGCTTTAATTGAGATATTTTTAGTTTAGTTATAGTTGTAATATATTTAGTGTCGGGCTATATCCCACACACAGCAGGATAGCAGGATATCTTATCAGTAGGTTCCCTCTGGAACCTAGTGTTAAGATACTCTGTTTTCTACAGAAATCTGTGAATTTTCTATAGAATTCTGGAGGCATGCTGAATGGTGGCACTTTAATTTGAAAGCAAACATAGAATATGTGATACTTGATCTTTAGATAATTATGTTTTATTTGGCATTTTTATTATTATAACAGATGCTTTAAAATTTTACTATAGGTAAAGATATACACAAGTGCACAAACATGACTGTGTTGTTGTTGTGTGTGACAAGTTGTGGGTTCAATTCAGCTAGAGAAAATAAAATATTAAATATTTTCATTACTTCACTCTGGTGTCAAGGCAAATTGCTGCATTGAGATCCAACATTCAACACCCAATGCCTCCAGAATTCAGTGGAAAGTGACAAGCAGAGTTTCGTAACACCAGGCTCCCTCGGCCTACCCTGCTATATGTGAGATACAATGTGAAGCTGAAAAAAATAATCTACTAAAGAGGATTCATAAAAATAAATCTTTCCCATTAGTGTCAATTTTCAGCTTTGTTGTCCGTGGTATTTATACTTACTTGTCTATTATAATGTTTCTTAATTCAGCAGAATTTTCAAGAAGCTCATTAGATAGCATCTGATCAGAAAACCAACTGCTCGACCAACACATATGCCAGAAACATACCAGAGGATAATGATCATTGTAAATCTCACTAAATATTAATACATATTTCATAAATATAACTAGTGAAGCCTCTGATCTGTTTTGCACTGTGTCATAAATGAGTTCCCTAAATATTACTCTATAAAAACTTCTAAGACCCTCATATTTAACATATGCTTGTTTTAATATTGATAAGCCATTTTCAGAATTGCCCTTCTTACAATGTGCTTTTGCCATATAATGTAAGAATTCTCCATTCCTTATATATAAGCAAGGATTTATTTTTGATGTATATTTTTGTAGAATATCCACAATATCCACTCTTCCAATTACACTGTAAGCTCGATATATTTTTTTCAGTGTATAATCATTTATTACTTTATTATGTTTCATGCAGTCTTGTATAATATTAGTGATTTGTTTATCTTTATTTTTATTCAGAAGGTCTTGGAGAAGGTTTTCGATTTCTTCAGGAGCCATATATTCAATATTTATCCCTTTATTACTTTCTTTTTGCATAAAATGTCTCGTAATATACATACCAATAAATGGATTTTTCTCTTTAGGTTTATGCGTTTGAAATGGAAAATCGTTGGTGAATAAATCAACAGAATCTACTGCGATTGCAAAATGAGGGTAAATTATCATACCATGCATATATTTTTGTATGCTGAATAATAATCTGTAGTATTTACTTAAATTCCAAATTTGCGGCATCTTTATCACTGTTCAATGTCTTGCGGTAAAAAGATAAAATACAACCGGATAAAATTATTCATGACATTTTGTAATTATTCGTTTACAGCAACATATTGTTTTTTTTTTGTATAAAAAATATATAATAGGTTTAATACTGAAATTCTAATACATAATAAATAAATAATTTTATGAAAGGTAAATGACGTTTTGATTTTTAGGTTAACTGATTGACAGCCTATCATAATATTGATATTGACATATATGCTTATGTTCTATATTTTATTATAAAATTAAAATTTTAAGCAATTTACAGTAAATCAAATAAAATAATTTTATATACTTACTGTGATTTTTATGTTGTACATTAAAATAAATTAATGGTACAGTAAGGTAGCAGTAGCAGTAGTAGTGACATCTATCAGTTAAAAGCTGTAACAATTTTTTTGGTATCACTATTAGCCCTTAGATGGCGCTTACAATTGCTTATAAGAAAACGTAAATTTGTTTGATAATTGTACCTTGTATTTTTCTTAAAACAAGAACATAAAACTATAAGTTAGTTGTGTAATAAATTACTGTAATATCCATTTTTAATGTAGTTTTATATTTTAATTTAATTGAATTGAATAAATAAGCTATGTATTGTTTTTATTTTAGATTTAGAAAAAATACACATATTAACTTCACCGTTCAGGTCAATTTATCAAATTAAATAAAATAAAAATGAGTTAAATTTGATTATACAAAAATGACTTTATTTTGGATTTAATTCAACTACAATGTGCCTTTAGATAGGAGGTACTTGGTAAGCAGCAAACAAACAATATTCACCTTGTTCAGTTTTCTCTATACCACAGTATAGTACAGTAGCGGTACTTATTATCATAATTTATCTGATCAATCAACCAACATAAATCAGCAAATCACGGTGTTGAGCTCCACCACTCAACACGCAAAGCCTTTCAATACCATTCGGAAGAAACAGGGAAACGGAAGTGTCTCAACTAGAACCCAAAGTCCTAGCATTAGTTTCCCTAAGCCTAACCTACTATGAGCGGGATACAGCGTGAACCTAAAAAAAAGGTAAAATACATTACAAGGGTACAAGCGCCGACAATCGCCTGTCGATTAACATGCGGCTATTAGTCTTAATGCACAGCGGGATGCCGGTCACTGCGAGACAATGCTACGATACTGTCAAATGACTCTATTAAGGCTGTCGCAGACGGACCGCTCGCCGTGTCGTAGTTTATACGAATAAAAAAAAAAATCAGCTTAATAAAAAAAAATCCCGGACCGGATAGGCAGAGGGAACCTAGTGGTACGAAACTGCCTTCTCAATTTTCTGCCAAATTCTAGTGGAAAATTAGTTTTTGTTTTTTAAACAGCGTAGGATTTTTTTAGCTTGACGCATTTTATTCCACATTTAATAGAGTAGAGTCAATTCAATGTTAAGACAATGCGATCTCCATGTTTGGCAGTTTGCTGACATTAAATGTTGAGTTTGGCAACTTAACTCAAGTCAACCAGAGCAAGGAAGAGTAAGAGGAAGTGAAGAGTGAGTGAGAGAATGCACCGAACCTACAACCGGTGCGATAACAGTCAAAAAAATAAATTTTTAATACACGCTTTATTACGTATCGTGTGTTACAGCCTTTATGAGAACAATTTGTCTAGCATGTCATGAATAACAAAAATACACATACATTTCAAGAATTAAAGTGACGTCATTGGACTTAGAAAAAAATCTATATCGTTTAACACGTTTTGCTAATTATAATTTATGTAATATATCGTATTATACAGGGTGTAACTCGATCGACGAATCAATGGTTGCCTATGATTCCTACCCACTATCCAGTGCCTATCCATTTCACCCTAGATTCAGCAGAAAAAACCGGATTGTTGAACGAAATTGGCAAATACAGTCTCATTGTTGGATCTGTGCTAGTGTATTTTTTTTCAATATAGCTCAATATAGCTTCGGCTTTCGGCTTTTTTCAATATAGCTTCGGCGCAGGGGCATAAAGTATGACTGATAAATCGACTGGTCGCAGGTTCGATGCCCACTCGAGGAAATGACATATTTATTTAAATTTTGAGTTTCATTTCCTTCTGGTGAAGAGGCTAAGCGCTCCGTTTCCGTTTAGAACCTCTGAAAGTTAATATCGACCACCACCAAAATATATTATCTAATTCACAGACTGTGGATAGGATAGATTTACAATAGATTTACAATATAATTCCATTTTTTTTCCAAAAAACACAGATTGGTAAATGTATGTTGAACCACTGAGGTCCTTTACCCATGGACCACCGTGGATCCGTCGATCGCGTTACACCCCGTATTATCTATACGTAACGTTAAATACGTTAATATATATAGAAATTACAATTAAATTTATTACGATCTACTTTATTACCTACTGCTTTAGCTGCCTCATAAAAGAATGAATTTGATATTTAAGGGTTTTAAGTTCTTGACGACGTGCTGCCCACCGAAGGTTTGTAGTAATTTCATTATTACAGGCCAGAAAGAAGTACTCATTTTAAATTCTGACAAAGTAAAGTTTTGTGTATGCAAAAATTTTACAAAGCTTCAAAAAAGGTAGTGTATATCTAACATAAATATTTTCTTATAAAATAAAGATATTATTAATTCATCATTCATATCTCCAAGTGGAAATTGAACCCACAACCGCCACATTTACAGTCACACTTCCTCATATTGCCGGATTTTAAAGAATATTCTTGAAATGAAATGAAATAATCAATCAATTCGTATTTAAAAAACACACTACGTATCGTTACTGAGCCTCCTGCCACTGTAACGCACTGTAACTTTGACTTACTGACCGACCGACCGACTGACTGACGTAGAAAGAAAACCAATATTTTGAGATATAATGCTGAAGGAGAATGCTACGAATACCATGGACAGCAAAAAGGACTAATAAATCAATCCTCACTACTGTCTGATAACCACAGTCAAATAATGACAGTCTGATAATCTCGACAAACTAATTGTTGTTTGCAAAGTAGACGTTAGAAGACCTAGAGGCCGATCTCCTTGCCCATGGTCCGACGCCGTCAAAGTAATTACTGGACTCTCCATGATTAGTGCATTAAGGCAAGAGGACAGGGAGGCGTGGAAGCATCTCGATTGCTCCTCCACCAAGACCTACCAGAACGGGCACGACCTTCAGTAATGAAGAACACAACAAAGAAGAAAATAAAAAGAATGTATATGATGGTGTTGAGACCGCAATGGTTTAAATCAAATTTAGAAAAAGCATATTTCAAATCATAGATTAACACGTAAATAATGAAAGCATGGATTTGTTTTTAATAGGATAACACTAATCGTTTTACTTTTTATATGAAAACGTATAAAAATTTGAACAAAGCGGAATTTGAACCTGCGTCTCTTTCTAAATTGTTTAAACCGTTCAAACGTGGCACGGGTTCAAATTCCGCTACATTCAAATTTTTATACGTTTACTTAAAAAATATTTTTTGTTTTCCTAAGTATGGAACAACACTTTAAAAATGTTAAAAACAAATCATATTATTGTTTGTCACAAAAATCTTAACATTCCTAAATAAGTGAAGAACGGAGTGACGCATCACCAAATTATATCTTCCTAAGAATAAATATAGAGAATTATTTAAAAAAATATATTATAACCAAGATTTTTTAACTATATCAATTTCAATTTCTAATTACATCATAACACTCAAACCACCCACATCAATTTAACTCGATTCACTCAACTCATATTGTAATTACTCGAATTAAAACAGTATTAATACTTTCTTAACGATACTAAGGTATCGTTAGAGCGATTCAAACGTATAAACGACCACCTAACCCTGACCCCCGCGGTACATACATTTTGTATCGAGATAAAAGGTCTTGTAAGCGATCGTGATACAGCATTTTTAAGTAAAAGTGCCCGCAGACATTACGAATACTCTTTAACCGAATAAGTTACGGCTCGTTCCTTCAGCGGTTACTGTTGACAATTACATGTATGGAAAATGTTAAATTATAGCTTTTGATGTCTTTATTGTCTCAATTTAGTGTTACGAATTGATTTTGTCATCAATTTTGATTCTTAAAGTTTTTTCTTTTAGAGACAGGAGACTTTTTCGAATTTCGAAAATGTTTTACGTAATTTAAATATTATTAAATTTATGTTAAATACTAGCGACTCGCTCACGGCTTCATCCGCTTGACCAACTCTACTATTATTTATTTACTAATCTGAATTACTTTTAATATCTATATATCGAAAAGTAAAGTTAAATTTTTAAACATTTTTATACATCGAAATTCTTATACGCTTGTTACAACTTATTTGTGTCGTGTGTCTTTTTCTCAAATATCGTATTAAAACAACATTGTTAGTATAAATATATAAAATCAGCTTCACGCTGTATTCTGCACACAGCAGGGTAGGCAGAGGTAACCTAGTGTTAAGACACTCCGTTCCCCACT
>DWAN01007131.1:0-10008 GCA_018230445.1 Heliconius hewitsoni | reverse complement strand
TATATATATATATATATATATATATATATATATATATATATATATACAAAATTTACCTTTATTGTATTTCATATAAATAGAGAATACATTTGTATTCTCAATTCTTCTCAATTTTCGAAATTGTGAAAACCTTCATAGGTTTTTTAAGAACGATTTTTTTCTCCTATTTGCTTAATAATTGTAGCATAAATGTCAGCAGGTTTGCACTCTAAACTGAAAAAATGTCACATCCCTGTTTTGCACATTCACAGTCATCATATTTATTTTATATTTATATGTAATTGAGTTTAATAATTAGCTTGCCAAGAAGGACATGGTTTTGCCACTGCAGCAAAAGTTCAAATTGTTGTACATTTTATACTTCTTAAATCTACATGGAAATAATATTAGAAAAAGTAAGGTATTCCCCTGATATATTATATGTATATATAAATGCAGTGTTTATTGTGTTTATATGAAATATGTATTATTATATACACATATTTTTCAAAAATGATCATAATGGTTATCATATGATATAATTAAGATGTTCTGGGTTCGCATTATCCTGAAAATAGTAATAATATAATAAATAATCAATTTAGAAAATTTTAATAACATAATAGATATTCGAATATAGATTTATATATTGTAATTTATTCCAAAGAATGAGAGCCTCATTAGATTTTGCACATAGCAATTTTATAATATTAAATCTATATATGTTAAAATGAATCGCCGAAACGTATGTACACACTAGACTTGTGAACCATTGCATCAAATTGGATATTTTTTTTGTTGTGTTCATCAGGACAAACTATAAATCTTGTAAAATAAGGTCTTGGAGGTTTTATAAGAAACTTGCCCTAAATATGTCGTTCAGTAACTATACAAGCACTGCTGAACGATGAGGAGAACGATGCTCCAGGGAAAAAAAACTAGTTAAATTATATAATGTCATGTTTTTAAAAATTGTATTAAGCTACTTTGTGAATATGTTTAGAAAGTATCAGTAATATCATGATAATGAAGGGGACCTAGTGTTATGTTGTAATGGATAATTGTTTCTAGTTTGTGTTTGTGAATTGCTTATAGATGTAATTTTGTAATAAACTTGTACATACAGACAGATAATAATTATAAATAAGTAATTAAATTCATAGCAACCATTTTTGTATGGCAGCAATACATTTTATATATTTGTTCACTGAAATAAAACACATGTGATTGAGTGCATTGCAATTAAAATTTGGCTCACTTAAATGTAACTATGAAATAGAATGAAATGATAAAAGATTATGTTTTTTATTTTATATTTTTTCTCCTTCAACATAGAAATATACATATTTACATTTTTTTAACACTACTAAATGGCTAATCATAAATTACATCACATTATAGGGATGTTAAGTTATGCCAAGAACAAGGGAGATGTAAAAAAGTCACATGCACAACCATATTTAATGTTTATTTAATTACTCTAATATTTGGCTCATTTTTGCTGAATTTTTTACAATCCCAAAACTAAGAAACAATTTATATTTAGTTCCATCAGTCAGTTGTGGTTGAAGATATAAGGCATCTGTATTTCTCGGTTTAATATCTAAAATGGGTACCCATTTATCAACTGCAATTATTCTGTCTATTCTTTTTCCAGAAAATCCAACTGATGAGATTTTAATTTGCTTATTATCTTCACTTATGTATAAATGTCCAATAACATTTCTTAGTGGAAATGTAAACAATGATAGTACTGCTGCTCCAGTTAGGCCTAAAAGAAATTAAATAGTAGTGCTAGTTTCTTGCGCTGATTATAAAAGTTTATTCTTTTAAAAAGAGTAGTTAAAAAATGAGCCTCACCAATGTAAGAAGCGGCGAGGAAACTACCTTGAGGTAGAGCTTGAAATGTTTCCATTAAACCACAACTGGGTAAGACGGCGCACGTACCGTATATGTGATAAATTTTTAACCTATTAACTAATGAAATATATTTTACATATGGAAACGAAAATACAGCCTCAAATTGGTTTTGCTGAGTGTGATTTTTGGCTGAAGATGAAACATTTCGAAATGCATAACAAATTCTAGAAGAAAGCATGTTAATATTTTTATTGTTTGATTAAAGATATTTAAAATTCCTTGGTATTTTCATCGGATAGATCTGCATTTGAAAATGTCAATGT
Source organism: Heliconius hewitsoni (assembly GCA_018230445.1). NCBI lineage: Eukaryota > Metazoa > Arthropoda > Insecta > Lepidoptera > Nymphalidae > Heliconius > Heliconius hewitsoni. Next base: position 7,846 of record DWAN01007131.1, on the reverse strand, counting down.
CAATTCTAAAATGTATTAATTTATGGGCTTTAGGCGTGCCAGTGAACTGGACTAAAACCAAAAATGTTATTAACGGTTGCAAAATTGTCAACTATGCTTAACTCTGCTCTGATTTCTACTTTAAAGATTTTAGTTGAATATAATTTACTCCCTCAATGTTAGAATAGAAATTTGTTTTTTTTTTTGTCCTAATATTTTTTTGCGAAATTTATTATAAAAATATTTTACAGTAGTCTAGTTTGTAACATATTGCGTATTAGTTAAAAGTGTTACAAATATGACATTTAATATTTTGGTAGACTGCATTTAAGCATCAGAGATGCATAGACTATTTATTTTTTTAATATTACGTTTCCTGATATAATTTTGACATGACTTACAGATCACGCGAAATGGAACACATAACTAAATGACTTATCACATTGAAATTGACATTTGACACATGACATCGTATTTATTATTTAGGATTGTTTTTGTTACCCACGTGTGATCCTAATATTAGTTTAATAAAGAAATAAGAACACTATTATTCTGAAAGTATTCATTAACTAAAATGACTTCTTCATTAAAAGAAATGTAAGATACATTTCATACTTTTTTTTATATTTATTGATCTATTGTCGTAGTTTACTAACAACGTTCTTATTTTTTTTTACAGATATGAAAAGGAAGCTGAGTATGAAGCTTACTACACTGGTGGTGATATACAATGGACCATTGACGGTGGACAGTTCCTCTGTCAATGTGATGATGTTATTAAGGTTATTGATGTGAACACATTTTGTAATGTACTTACTATTGGAGAAACATCAGAGGAAACGGATGACAGTGACCAAATCTATACTTTTCAAGTGTCACACGACAACAAAACTGTACTAACTGCTCATAAAAGTGGATTAATAAAACTATGGGACAAAGAGTCTGGAAAACAGCAGAAAGTATGGAGATCTGGGCATAAAGGTGCTGTTGCTAAACTAGCTTTCGACACTGAAGATGCTAATATTGCTTCAGGGGGCACTGATGGTAATATAAGACTTTGGGACATATCACATTACACATGTACAAGTAGTCTAAAAGGAGCTCTTGGTGTTTTCACTATTCTCAAATATCACCCTGATTCTTCTAAACAATTAATATTTGGAGCCGCAGATGATACTAAAATAAGATCATGGGATTCTAAAACTGGCAAAGATGATTTGGTTTATTCAGGGCATTTTAGCAAAGTGACTTCATTGCAATTTACTATAGATAATGAACATATGGTCAGTTCTGGAAGAGACAGAGTTCTAATACTTTGGCGACTTGGTGAAGCCAAGGCTCTTAGAGTTGTTCCAGTGTATGAAAGCATTGAATCAATTATTTTAATGCCTCCTTCTTTTAAAATACCAAATTTTACAAAAAAATTAGAAACTGATGGAATTTATGTTGCTTGTGCTGGTGAAAAAGGAGTAATAAAAGTATGGAACATACAAATGAGTCGACTTATGTATGAACAAACCAATAGTTTAGTTTCCCCTGCAACAGAAGAAGGTGGACTAGCTATCACAAATTTATTATTTAATAAAGCTAAAAATTCAATATCAGTTGTTAGTGCTGATCATAATGTTATTATTCATGATATAGAGACATTTGATTGTATGAAACAAATGATAGGTTTTACAGATGAGGTACTGGATATAATATTTCTTGGTAAAGATGAATCACATGTTGTTGTGGCAACAAACAGCAGAGACTTAAAATATTATGAGCTTGGTAGTATGGATTGTAAGTTAATAAAAGGACACACTGATATTGTTTTGGCATTAGCAAGTTTTCCTACTAGACCAAATGTTTTTATATCATCAGGTAAAGATAACACAGTAAGGATATGGTCCCAAGATTCAAATAATAGTATAAAATGCTTTGGAATTGGTACTAGACATACTGCCTCTGTAGGATCTGTTTCCACTTCACAAACATCTGATAATTTCTTTGCATCTGTAAGCCAAGACAATTGCCTAAAAGTTTGGACTGTTCCTAAAGATACTGATATAACTGACCAAAAGATTAAATCCAGTCACACAGAATTAGCCCATACTATGGACATAAATTGTGTTGCTGTCTCTCCAAATGATAAAATGATAGCAACTGGTTCACAAGATAAAACTTGCAAAATTTGGACAGATGATTTATCATTACTAGGTGTTTTAAAAGGACATAGGCGAGGTATATGGTGTGCAATATTTTCGCCTGTGGATCAAGTAGTTCTAACATCTTCAGCAGACAGTACAATAAAATTGTGGTCTATAGCTGATTTGAGTTGTCTAAAAACACTTGAAGGTCATGAAAGTTCAGTCCTTAAAATACAATTCTTAAGTAGAGGTCAACAAATTATTTCAAGTGGAGCAGATGGTCTTCTCAAACTTTGGAATATAAAAAGTTCAGAATGTAAAATGTCACTTGATAACCATGATGGCAAGGTGTGGTCTTTGGCAGTTAATAAAAGTGAATCTTTTATAATAACGGGTGGCTCTGATTCTAAACTTGTCACTTTAAAAGATGTTTCTGTCGAAAGACGCGAAAAATTAGCAAAAGAAAGAGAAGAACTCATTTTACAAGAGCAGGAATTGCATAATTTATTACACGATAAAAAACTAGTTAAAGCACTGAAATTAGCTTTAAGAATGGAGAGACCGTTGCATGTTTTAAAAATAATAAATGAAGTGTTAAGGTACGGGCAGGAAAAACTATCAGAAACATTAAAAGAAATTAATAATACACAAAAGGAGACTTTGTTAAGGTTTGCCTCTGAATGGAATACAAATAACAAAAACTGTCATGCTGCCCAAGTTGTATTTTATATTTTAGCTCCTGAAATTATATCTGGTAATCTTATTGTTCCGTCATTAGCCAGTTTCATTGAAGGTGCACTTCCATACACTGAGAGACATTTCGAGAGATTAACTAACTTATTGCAAGACCTAAATTTAATATCATATACTGTAAACTGTATGCAACCACATAGTGTCCAAGATAATTAAATATATTAAGACTAATGACTAATATTTCTATTTTTAATTTTACAATCACTAACTTATACCTGTATTATGTTATTTTAATCTTAGATTTAACAACGCAAATATATGATGCTCATCGGCGGTAGGTACACGTTGCGATTACGCATAGACATTTAAAAACTTGCGAAGAGTAAAATTTGCTAGGTCTGTATTTAAAAGCTCTCACAAGTTACTCTGTAACTGCTGGCGGCGCGTGCGCATTTTCTTGGGCTTTCCGTGGAAATAACTTCCTCATAGACAGACAGTCTTGGTTAGTCGCTAACGCGAAACAAACGCGTTACTTGAACGCGCGCTGTGATCATCGTGTTATGCGAAAAAATCGACATGGATTCGAAAATTTTATTATTAAGTGTAATTATATTTCTTTTAAATTGTGCGAGAGGACAGAAAAGTGCATCGTAAGTCTTTTAAATTTAAATTTAGTATTTAATTTGTTATTAACTTTTGTATATTTTTACTTAAACAAATACAATGTTATAAGAGAAAAATATCTCCATTCAATTTTATATCGAAATCCATAAAAGCAACATTTTCTTAAAATGAACTTCTTATTTCATTTAAAATGTGACGAACATTACTTTACGGGAGTTTAATGTTTTGAGTAAAATTTTTCGCAAATATTTTAGAAGTAAATTAATATATTTTCGACTGTTAAAACAAGTTAATCATTAATTTCGAATTTTATAAATAATATAATTTATATAAATACTACTTACTATCTAACTTAAAATCAAGTTACCAAAATGTTTTATAAAATGTTGAATTATTAAACCGAATCTTTAAACTTGAATCAATCAATTACAACTATTAAAAACAAACAATAGGTTGTAGACATTAAAATTTGTAGTACGTAGCTCTGTTTCATCATTGATGGTCATGGATGGCACTAATCCGACCATTACGCAACGTTACATGTCCACAGATAAATTTTCAAAAATATATTAATTGATAAAAATAAATGTATATATTTAGAGAATAAAAAAATATAGTATTAAAAAATAAATAAAAATCAGATTAACAGGTAGATAATAAAAACAAATCTGGGTTTATAATTTAGTTACCTTTTAGGGAAAGTACCCCTGAACACTTAAAGTAGGTATATTATATACTTTAGTACGTACATAGTAAGTACCTGTTACTGGTACTATTTCTTAAGACCCTTGCACAGTATCTGTACAAAGTTAGGTGAAATTGGATAACTTATGTGTATATTATAACCATTTGTTACGATTTTAAGTTCAATATTTTTTTAAAAAACTTATCCTATTTTGATGTACAAAAATGTTAATAACATAAGTAAATTCCGAGATATATCTAAATTTGAGTTGTAGTCAATGGCGTAACTAAAATCACAATTAATCATAATTAGAGCGCACATTATGCAAAACCACGATACCCACACGTTTTCCTCTGTATTTTCAATGAATAAGCTTAAAAATTATGAGCAATGTGCATGTTTAAAAAAAATGTACCAACGTGTAGGAGGAATCACATCAATCAGGAGTCTAATAAATATTATATTTTATATTATTTTGTTAGAAACTAGCGACCCGCTCGCGGCTTCGCCCGCTTGAACTACACAATTGTTAATTAACTAATCTACATTACTTTTACATTTTCTAATATTAATATAATTTAAAAAAACAATTTCGATCTATATTTAAATTCAGTAAAGTTTCAGCAATTTTGTCAAACAACATTCATTGAAATGGTATCATTTTTTACTTATTTATAAACCGATTGAAATAAAACAAACACTAAATGTTAAGAAAAGTTAAAATAATTATGAAAACTGCAATGGAATTGGTTAAGACGTTTCTAAGAATACTAACGCACGGACGGACAGATTATTAAATGCTACTAATATATTTCTTCTTATATAAAACGAAAACGTGATGACTTTATTTTAAGTCTTTTTTTCTGTTTGCGCTGTGTTCCGCATATAGCGGGGTAGGCAGAGGGATCCTAATGTTTACTTCACTTCACCAGTCTGTTCCCCGTTACCAGACCAAAGAAAAATACACTTAAGCTAGATTCTCCTTAAAAACCATTTTTTTTATTGCCTACGAGTTTACCATTATAAGACGTCGTTTAAAATATGTAGCGCTACTCATAAGGAGGGAACACGCAAATTAAAATTTGTAATTTTTTTTATATATAAATAAATAAATTTTATTTTAAATACAAGAAATCTCACTAAAGAATGAATCAGCTTCACGCTGTATCCCGCACACAGCAGATTAGGCAGAGAACATAGTGTTAAGACACTCCGTTACCCACTTTCCGCCGAATTCTGGATGCCAACGTGTTAAGTGGCGGAACTCAACGCCGCGCTTTGCCTCGACTCCAGAGCGGAGAAATGAAAATATTAGTTAAAATAAATATTTCATTTCCCCGAGTGCGGAATCGAACCCACAACCAGTAGTCATTTTACAGTCACACCTTGTGACCTCACTAAAGAATGAGCCTTCTTATTTTGTTATCATCGCAGTATTGTTTATATTATGTGCATGTTTTACTATGTAGAATATTCGTTCGTGACAAACTACCATGTATATCTTATTGTTTTTTATTATTATACAAAATCTACATACCTATAGCCCGCCTACAATAAAAGTGAACTTACAAACAATTACAAACAAGTATAATTACAATTACATTAACACATGATTCCAAATCTCGAACGTAAACTCTGTAAACGTCACACCAAAATTGGAATTTGATTAGCAAAAAAAAGGGGAATAAGGTTCATGAATACTTATTTAGAAAACGTATAAAAATTTTAATGTAGTGGGATTTGAATCCGCGTCTCTTTGATACCGCCCAAGCGTTCTGACCACTAACCCATACGTTCTCATCAAGCTAAGTCGAAATTCGTTTACGCTTGTTACAACTGATTTATGTTGTTAGTTGTGAGATTTTTGCAAAATTCTTTTCTTTATATTTTTAGTTACAAGATAATAGACAGAAGATATTTTCGCACTTAACTTTAAAAAAATGTATTCTTTATTTATTATTGCTTTATTTATTATTATTTTGCTGATGCTACTCTTGTAGCATTGTGATTACCTATTTATATGTATGTGCTTGTAAGTTCAGTTTTAGTAGACGGTCTATACATCTTACTGTTAACTTGTCTAACTAACAACAAATAATTGATTTTTAACGATATTCAAAATTTTATTTATTTTAAATTATTGTCTCTTTTTCGTTTGAGTAGTTCTTGACTACATCTCGTGTGGATTCAAAGTAAATCTCTAAATTTTAAATAGATATATTTTTGGGTATATCAGTTTCAGTCGATCATTTTACGAGAAAGATGGAAACGATGTGATAAAAAAATAAATAAAATATAACGTCATTATCAAATTTTGGTCGTACTATTTATTAATAGATACACTTGTAAATATTTTATGTACCTAAAACGACTGCTTCTACTTTTATGTAGTTTTAGTAAAATACGCAGAAATTTTTTAAATATGCAATGAGATCTAAATTGGTTAAAAATTTTAGAAATTGGTAGATGCTCCTTTTCTAGTTTTCTATTTATTTATAAATTTATTTAATTTAGCCCTAACACTTGTGTGTTCTGGCTATGTATTTTATCTGCAAATATTCAACATATTCTTGTATTTACTTGTGTAGGCATCATAAATTATTGTTGTTTATTCAAAACATTAATTTTATTAAAACAGCCTTAGCACTGTTTATTTTCGTGCATTGTTACACCTTACAGCATTATAAAGAAGGTATCTTCCGTCACGTTGCTCTAAACTATGATGTTATTGTGACAATAACGATGTATGGTCACGAGTACAGCTTATTAACAGTTTCTTAATTAGTATTTGTTACTTTAAAATCAATATTGTATAATAAATATATAACCTTATCGGTTACATATTTATTTAAACGGAACATGCACTTATTAACATAAACTTTTATTTAATATAGCATTCTCTCTTGCCACATGATAATTCTTAGTAATTATCTTTGGGTAGCGGAAATTTGTAAAAATCTCCCTACAGAGATGCTAACAACATAAATAAGTTGTAACAAGCGTATCAGAATTTCGACGTACGTTTAGGTGGCGTGATGGCTTAGTGGTCAGAGCGTTTGGACGGTTTCCAAGAGGCTTGGGTTCAAACCCCGATACGTTTTAATTTTTATACGTTTCTATAATACTAAAATAAACTTATTTCACTTAGCTTTCAATAAAAAGTACCTCCTTATGTAGCAAGTAATAATTATTTTGAATTAAGCTTATGATATAGTAGGTGATTGTGTGTTAAGTAACGAAACTTCACGCCTCGCTTTACTTACTAGTAGGGTGAGAACCGTACGAACAAGCATACCAGAATTTTAACTTACAAAATGCTAAGGCTGAAAAGTTAAAAAAAACCTTTACACAAAAATCTATATAAAGATTTAAATTATGGTTGTAGTTATAATATTTTGAACCCAAGATTGTTTCCAATATTTTTAATGAATTGTATGTTTCTTTATTTTAAAATTGAAAATCAATAAATATGCACATAAACCCAACTATATACATATAATATTTAAATTTCACGTAAGCCACTGAAACCCGGACCCATATGAAAATATATCATTATAGGAAAATAATCACTTATTGTAGATACGCATCTATGTTTCAGATGACGAAGTTAAACAAAGCATATGTACACATATATATTTATATTTTACCTATAATAACTTTTAAAATTTATTTTAGTTAGATTTGTGCCGTGTGATCCCGGCCTAGAATAGGATCATCCTGGTACTGGTGGTGT
>DWAN01007130.1:0-10011 GCA_018230445.1 Heliconius hewitsoni | reverse complement strand
GCCACTCAACACGCAATGCCTCCAGAATTCGGCAGAAAGTGGGGAACGGTGTGTTGTGGTTCCTTCTGCCTAGTTCCCGCAGCAGGGTTGCTGTGTGCGGGATATAGCGTGAAACTAATTAGTTAAGGCTCTATTAAGACAAAGCAAGGTGCTGATTTCTTCCATTCAACACACTATATGACTTGAAAATTAATAGATTACTTAAAGCTAACATGATTTCTTCAAAGTTATAGTTATAGCCTAAAATTTAGAATTCGACGACTAAAAACCTATAAGATGAAGACTTTATAAAACAGTAAAAGGATTTTTAAAGGGCCAAATTAAACAGTATATAAAAGAAAATTTGATTATTTTTTTTGCCAGGAAAATTTGATTATTCATTATTTGCCAGGACCGCCGTACGTACGATCGATTGGACCAATTAGAGCTGTGGCTGGAAGGGAATTGATACTGTACTGCCCGTATTCGGGATATCCGATAAGGTAAGCCTATTATACATATTTTGACCTAAATTAAAACGATAATTTTTATACATACCTTTTTATTTTACCTGCAACTTTACTTCCATATACAGAAGTTTTTATGAAGTAAAAGTGAAAACTTCTTATGGGGTAGACGGCTTCGTTACGTAACGCATCGTTACAGGGCCAGTCTGTCTAGCTTCCCTTTCTCTCACGCATACGGCAGCGGTAGGCAGGCTCCTCTTCTGTCACTTTAAGCACCTGCGCTAGCCGTATTTCGGACAGCCGCTTCTCAGAGAAACACTAGTTTTTAGTGATGTTAACACACGCTGTTGACAGTTAATTTCACGCTGTATCCTGCACATAGAAGGGTAGGCGGAGAAAATCTGGTAACTCAGTTTTAAGACACTTCGTTATTCATTAGACACTCATTATTGTTATAAAAAACTAAGACTTATGCACGATAAAAAAAATTCAACGAAATGAGTCAACTATAAAGCTTTCCTTGGTAAAGTGACTGTCCAGCAAAAAAAGATTTTTTCTATTCAATTCGGATGTTTTCGTGAGTAGGGCGCTTAAGCAAATAAACTTTTCAAGATTTATAATATTAGTTATATGCGCGACCAAAATGCGTCTTCACTTAAATTATAAAAAAATCTTTACATAAATTGTAACCTAAATATTATGCTGGTGTAAAACGCTCCATCACCACCTGCACACACAAACTAAGAATGTAACTTGCGTAACTAATACAGTTCGTATTTATAGAAAATAGTATTCTAATATTTGAAATTAAAGAGATAAATCATGAACTTTCAAAACCATAAATCGATTCATCAGTAACTTGAACCATTAAGAACGATATTTTAAAGATAAGTAACTAATAAAAAAGTCGTTCCAACAGATTTATTGAAGAAATGTAATATTGGTGAGCGTCTTCGTCAACTTTGTAGTTCCTTTAGTAGACATTTAAACGCAACTCGGCTAGATGATAAAACATTTTGAAACATTGATTTTGCTTCTGATCATCCACTGTAAAGTGGCACTAAAGCAAATTTTGAGATGAATATAAAATTTAATTTCTTGAATAATGACCAAACGCCAAACGAATGTTATAAAATCACTATAAGAAACGTTCTGCATTAGTCATTATATTAAGAAAAGCAGAATGATATTTTATAATATAAATTAGTTTAATCGCATTGGAGTTACACTTATATTATTACTAACTTTTAGCCTGCTGCTTGATTCAAGTGGTCAAATGCAAATAACTAAATAGTAATATAAAATATCTAGCCTGTGGTCTTAAATTTCACTCGAGAAAACAAAATATTTTAATTCTTCGCTCTGATAATTAGACAAATCACGGCGTTGAGTTTTATCTGCTACTCAATATGGAATATCTTAAAATTTTTTTGGAAAGTCGAGAACGGAATTAATTAATTCTACTTTTCCTCAGCCTACCCTACTATATGCGAGATACATCGTGACGATAAAATAATAAAAAAGAACAATAATCCGAAAATAAAGGTTATACCTCTTTTTCCATAGAAAATATCGAAATCGCCCGAAAATAATTGTGAAGATTGACTCTTAATTTTTATCTTTTTTTATTTATGATAAAATAAAAGATTATTTTTCAAATTTATTTTCGAAAAGCTTTTTTTTTCTTTTATTTTTACACAGGGTATGCAGACGGAACATGGAAACTTAGTGTTAAGACACCTGTTCCCCATTTTCCACCAAATTCGTGTTGAGTAGCGGAACTCAACTCTCGCGCTTTGTCTTTTGCTTTATGCCAGCGCAAGAATAATAAAATTTCACCTAGAGTTTAATGGGGCTTGAAAGGGATTTGAAACACGCCGTCTGTTTACCGTGCCATATGCGAGATACAGCGTGAAGCTAAACAAATAATATCTTTACAGCTCCGTCCGCTGGGAACGTGATGGCAACCAGTTAGAATGGGAAGCATCTGGAGGTACAGGTTCAAACTCAGGGGTGGGGGTCAGTGGAGCGCTGCGCCTAGCACGAGTTGAAGCGGGAAGTGCTGGCGCGTATACTTGTAGCGCTGTGGGTCCTCATGGAGAGATCGCGAGAAGAGAGTTGCAACTTATTGTTAGCAGTTAGTATGATTTGTTGTTCTTCGCTGTACTAAGGCTATTGTGGCCTTGTCTTGTAGCACAGAACTGTAACCAGGCTGTTGTTAGTATAGATTCCCTCTCGGGCTATAAATTATTTTAACTTTCCCGCTTTAGTAAAAAGACGAAGCTTGTCGTTGAACTCAGCCACTTAACACCCAATATCTTGAATATTAGAAAACGTATTTCTTAAGACTGGATCTCTTCTAACTAACTTGTTTTATGTGGAAAAGGCTGAAAAGCTTTTTCTGATAATAAATATATTTAAAGTAGTAAAAAAATACCTTAATGAGGCCAGTCGTGGAGCAGCGGCACAAAGTGTGACTGTAAAATCGATTGGTTGTGGGTTCGATCCCCACTCGAGGGGATGAAATATTTATTTAAATTTATATTTCTATTTCTTCGCTCTGGTGTCGAGGCAATCACCACGCCACTCAACGATCAAAGCCTCCAAAATTGGTGGAAAGTGGGGAACAGTGTCTTAACATTAGGTTGCCTACCCTGCTGGGTGCGTGATACAGCGTGAAACTGTAAAAAAACACTTTTTTAAATATTTTTAACAAGAAAGGAAAATATTTTTTCTTTATTATAAAATAATCTTTTAAAAAATACATATTATACCTAATCTTATCTACTTTAGATCCACCAGAAATAGAACCATTCTCGTTCTCCGCTAACCTGCAAGAGGGTAAAAGAGCGCAGGTTAGCTGCAGCGTCGCCTCCGGTGACATGCCGGTGCGCTTTGCCTGGCTGAAAGATGACTCGCCTATACCTGCTGATTTACAGGTAAGTTTAAATGACAAAAAAAATTATATGTATATAATTGGAAATTTATAAAGATAAAATTGGAATAAAATAAAATAAAGAAATTATTATTTTTTATTTTAATGCTTCACAATTTTTGTCTGTGAGACACCCCTTTTTAACTCTTTTAGTTTGTTTTTTGTGTTTCTTTTTAAAATAAACCCTAATACAGGACTTTTTTTGGCAAAACTAGCGATTTATTTTAAGTTTTGCTTTAAATATTTTTTATTATTTTAGAATCTAATAAACGAAACCCCTGATTTAATTTAAGACGTATAGGCAAGCAGATTATGCTATTTAGACATTTATTTATGTTTCTTTTAAAATATTTTGTGTTGTTTAAGTAGTTTTTTCAATCAAAATAAGCAAATATCGTAGAAATATGAACAAAAAACGCTAATCGCTAGGTGGAAGAGCGGGGCGCTGAATTTTTCAGCAACCTCGTATTCAAGGAGGTGTCGGCGAGGCACAGCGGGTCTTACACCTGTGTGGCCTCGAACAACGCGGCGCGAGTTAACTATACCGCGGAACTCGTGGTCAAAGGTAACCATAATGACCACCATGCACAATCGGCACCGGTACTTGCACCTAACACGCCAAAATGCATTACGCACGCTTTGCACTGGACACCCTTTTTGATTTATAATAAAAAAAATGTATTATACTATAACAAAAATCATGAGAATTAAGATGAGTTGTGTTAAGTAAAATTTTATTTAGATTTATATAAAGCTTCATCTCAAATGTACCCCGTTTTTTGTTTTGCCTCAATGGATTACAGATGGCTTAGAAGAAAGGGTAATTTTCTTAGCACTATTATTATAAATAATGAAACAGAGAGAAAGTAGGGTGCCTAAAATTAAATTGCCGATTGTATGCAGATGATGCAGTGCTCATTGACTTATCAGACTGCGAGTCGCAGGCTTTGGTCACCATTCTGACAAATAATGGTCTTAGCCAGAATACTAGTAAGGACGAAATGCAAGATCAGCGTAACTGCATTAGAACAAATGAACGATAAAGTATATTTGGGAAGTATGTTTAGTAGAGAACGAAGATACGATATGAATGTGAAAATTAATAGTTTAGTTTTACGTTTGGCCGAACACGAAGAAGTGCTGGCAACGAAATGTGTTACAGAAGAAGAATGAAAGAAAGATGAATTCTGTGGAGATCCTAGAATAATTGGTGTTAGCTTAGTTGATCGAATCCACAATGAAAAGATACACATAATCAGGTGGGTTTTGTTTACACTGATCAAACAAGAGCGAATGGTAAGAATGGCTGAGGACGACCTAAACTGACGTTCGAGAAAAATACTGGTACTGGAGGAAAATCACATAAAAAGCATGGGGACTTCTCGGATGACATGTTGTACGAATTAATGACAGTAGACGATGCGAAAGAGGTATGCAGGGACCGTAGCGTTTGGCGCTCCTGTCTTCCTGGCTATCTAGCTAAGGATAAAACGTGAGACTTCTAAAGTTATTATTATAAATTTGTACTTATTATTTGAGAAAAATGTTACCGATAAGAGATAAAAAATTGTTTAGTATTTTGTAATTTTACTTAGAAATGTGATGAATAATGAAAAATCTAAAAATATTTTATATACAATTTTTTTTAATGTTTAATAGCATTATTTAGCAGCTGGACTACGTGAGTATATTTCTAGCCTAATTTAAATTGACAGCGCAAACTGTATATAAGTTCTATATTTAAGTTAAAAATCGCCATACTTCGTATAAACCACGCTATTGCGATGCAGTTCAGAAATATACACGATAAATGTACACTTTGGTAATACAAATAGTAACATGTGACGTATCAAACCAAGTGTTATCCATATTTTATGACCTCATAAAACATTTTCTCTTGTTATTTCGGATACAATTTTCATCTCAGTATAACGCCTATTGGCGACTGTAAGTGCACTTCTATAATATGGATTCATTTTACTTTGAATTGAAATTATCATTTGAATTTCGTTAACTTAAGCGAATCAATTTATAACTTTTATAAAAAACGTATACAAATTTGAAGGTAGCGGTATTTCTTCTCGCGCCTCGTGAGAAAGGAAAACTTAGAAAAGAGACACCGTTTCAAAACTCGCATTCGAATGTTTATTTTTTTTCTTTCCTAAGTGTGGAATAACACTTTAAAAATGTTAACAATCAGTTCCTTTCAACGTTAATCTATAATTAAAATGTGTTTGCATGCTGCAGTATCCCCCAAATGGATAAGAGAGCCGACAGACGTAGCGGTATTGGCTGGAGAGCCGTTAGCTTTGCACTGTCATACGACAGGTTCACCCACGCCGCATACTACATGGCTTAAACAACGAGGTTAGTCGTTTAATACTTTATATTTGTAATTATTTGCTGAATGGAATGGAAAATGGAATGCAAATAAAAAAAATCTGGATTATTTTTTGTAATGTCTTTAGATGTTTTCCCAATTGAATAGGCAAAGTTTTTTAAATGAGCTATTCGTATATATCGCTATATTTTTAGGCACAGATAAACCAACAAATAAAATGTTTAATAAGGACGAATAAAGACAACATTTCTAAAATTGACAAAAAATTATATATTTTTTCAGCCGGTTCAGCATCAGATTTCGTACCGCTAGTTAATTTGGGTGGTAGATTTCAATTTCTACAAAATGGTACTTTGTCTATTGAAGCTGCATTACCTTATGACGAGGGATATTACATGTGCAAGGCTGAGAATAGTGTTGGGACTCCTCTGTCGAAGACTATCTTTGTAGCTATAAATGGTCAGTCAATAGTAAATATTTATAATATATATTTTTCTTGTATTTAGTTCTTTGTTATATGGTACCTACAAGTTATATAAAATTTAAAAAAATAGAACTTAATTTCATGTAAGTAAATATAAATTTAAATATTGCTTATTTAAGGATCTTTGAGTTAAAATGTCATTAAACTAAAGTAAAGCTAAAGAGTTTGATTGTTTAAACGCGCTAAGCTCAGAAACTACTGGTTCAAATTCTTGTTGTTCAATTTACCGTCTAACAAGAAAACTATAAGTGATTTTATATAACGCTACGAAACAAAGTACAATGAAAAAAGGTTGTATGAACGGGAGAATTTCGAGAGCATATTGCACTCTTGGACATTTTAGTTTTATCTTATCTACAAATTTTATAAATATGACAGTTTACGAGGATCAATGTTTGTTCCACTTTCACGCTAAAAATACTGAAAAGGTTTAGATGAAACTTATACACAATAATTACTTATGCTCATCATAAGTATATATGTAATGATTTAGTTTATTTTAGATATAATATAACAATAAGCAAAACGGACATAGCCGCTTCTGTTTTCCGTATATATTAAAAATTCCATTATTCACTCTCTATTACAACTACAACAGAGCCAGCCCGCTTCGAAGTGACGTCACACAACGTGTCAGCGCGCCGTGACGCCGGCGCCACGCTGTCCTGCGAGGCGCGAGGGGACGCACCGCTACGACTTACCTGGTCGAGGGACGGGAGTCCTTTGGATCTGTCGACTTATAGGTAGAAATATTTCAGACCTCTATGATAGATGCAAAGAATTTATAAATACTTCCACTTCTTTAAATATTTTTTTTTGTTTCCACACCATTTACGTGGATATAAGTAATCGTCTAAGTATACCTATGTAAAGATGTTTGTTGTGTACTTAGCAATAAAACAATCTTATTTACTGAGACATAATGAAATAACAATAATGAAACAAAAAATTTACTAATTGACTTAGTCTTGATTTACTGAAACTGACACTATTGTAAGAATTAATCGTTTTCTTATTGAAAATATTTAAGTGTGTGATGAAAATGTATAGGTTATTAACTATATCATGTTCCATGTTATATTCTAGGCTAAGCATCTCAGAAGCTAAAACAGACAGTGGGTTGCGTTCCCAGCTGTACATCAGTCGCAGTGAGCGCCGCGACTCCGGCGTGTACAAGTGTCAGGCGGTCAACGCGTACGGACACAGCGATCATTATATATATTTGTCGATCCAAGGTACATTAAGAAACAAAAATGTTTCATTCATCAGCATTTATGTCATTTAGAGATAAAACAAAAAAAAACCGAAGAGTCAAATATTTTTTTATGATATAATTATGTATCTTTTTTTATTTATTATTTCAATTTTCTCAGTCTGTTTAGACAAATTGTGGAACAGTTTAGGCATCAAGAGGAGGTCATCAGTGATGACAAATACGGAAAATGCATAATTGTAAATTAAATGTAGATATTAATAGTATTTAAAAAAAAATATATTCTACAGTAATAAATCTGTATAATATATAAGTATTAAACTCTTCCGTTACTGAGCAATTGATAGATAGAACGTATAACTAGAAGTAGCGTAGAACAATATAATTATATGGGAAGTTTCTTGGAGGAGATTTCTTTAAGGTGAGGAGAGCAATAAATGAGGGTTTCCAAAAAAACACATTTTGCTTAATTCGTGGAATGTCCAGCAAATGTAGCAGTAGGCGTACATATAATACAATATATTTGTTGCGTATGTACATTTTCTGTTTGATTTTCGAGACAGAGCGCGTTCGGCGACGGAATTTGACGCCCCGCTTTGACTTGTTAAATTGAAATAATTCATTTTTATGATGAATCGAAAGCACAACCATCGCTTTACAGTTAGACACTGCGCCACGATGGTCTCAAGTCAATAATACCAATTGTAACCAACTATTATTGTAATATAATTATATCCACAGAAAAACCAGAAACACCGCAATCATTATCAGTAACGGAAATACAATCCAGAGCAGTTCGTCTCTCCTGGAGTCTCCGCTTCGACGGCAACTCCCCTCTGCTCGGCTATTCGGTACAACATACGCTGTTGTCCGGCGCTATGCATGTCACAAGGTGGGACAGTGCAGAGACGGTCAACGTGTCGCTGCATGGTGGAGCGAGTGGTTATGTTACGTCAGTATTTTGTGCTTTTTTTTTATTTGCTGTTAAATGATTTCAAAGAGGCGCGAGTTTAAACGTTTTCTTAATATGTACATGTCTTTACCCGCCAGCAGCTTCACCCGCTTGAACTACATATTTATTAACTATCTAATCTGCATTACTTTCGTCTTCTAACAATAATATTATTTTGAAAACAGTATCTATATATTGAAAAGTAAAGTTTCAGCCAATTCAATGAAACAGTTACTTATAATAATTTTATCGTTTAACCTTTTTTTAAATGGTTTTTTTATTTATTTACCGATTGATATAAAACAAACACTAAATGTTACGACAAAACAACAAAAACACAACAATAATGAAAATTGTCATTAGTTGGTTTAGCCGTTTCTGAGATTAGCGTGAACAAAGGCACAGACTAAAAGACAAAAAAATGATTATTGGTTTTGGTTCTAGGTATTACGTTATTAAATGCATCAATATTTCTTTATATATATATATATATATATATATATATATATATATATATATATATATATATCTTCTAGGTACAGAATCCGATCCGTTACGATTTTATTATAAATATAAAAAAATGTGGAATGTAGACTTTAAAGATTATTAAAACGAATATATAATTTTTAAAATGTTATTTTACACTTATCTATCTTTACAATCCAACTAACAACTTTAAATAACGAAATACACCAACAATATACAGGTTAACGAAAAAAGGCGACATCCACTACGAGGCGTTACTCAGTAACCTGCGCCCACACACCGCCTACATGATTCGCCTCGCCGCCATTAACCAGATAGACTCCAGCGATTACACTGAACCTGTCGTTGTTAAGACACAGGAAGAAGGTGAGATTAAAAATTTAATTATTTTGTATATGATGTATATAAAATAATTTATAAAAAAGTGACATTAAGCAGGCGTATGTCCAGCAGCGGACGAGGGCAAGCTGATGATTATGATATGATATATGATACCATTTAATGATACCTTCGTAGTTAGCTTGTCTGATGATAGTTGTGGGTACAACTCCCACGTTATTGTTTCCCAAGGGTTAGTTTTCCGTCTAGTAGATTCATGCCAATATATTATAATGAAAAATATAGGAAAACCTTATCGCTAGATTCCCTTCAACCCAGCGGTACACCTACAAAAAGAACTCAAATGCTAAAAAATATGCATAGGAACACAAAAAGTTACTAATCATTTTAAACAATCATGGGAAACGCTTTAACTAAGCTTTAACTTACGAATCCATAAAAGATATTGATCACATGAGACCTTTATTACATCGAAAACAACTAACGCACCATAATCTTCGCACCCAGCCCCATCAGAGGCACCGCACAGTGTCTCAGTAACGGCCGGCGCAGCAGGCGAACTCCACGTTACCTGGCGACCACCAACGCGCGACGCATGGCACGGAGAACTACTGGGCTACTCTATTACTTGCGCAGAGTTGGGACAGGATGCTGCACCATTACCTAATTCTACTAGGTAGGTAATATTTAATGGGCAATTAGACTACTTTTCTTCTGGTGCACTACATTACATAGATATTATAACTAGACTAGTATAAATAGAGGCCGGTCGTGGCGCAGCGGCACAAGGTGTGACTGTAAACCGACTGGTTGTG
>DWAN01007129.1:0-10012 GCA_018230445.1 Heliconius hewitsoni | reverse complement strand
AGAAATGGAAATATAAATTTAAGTAAATATTTCATCTTCTCGAGTGGGGATCGAAAACACAACCAGTAGGTCTTACAGTCACACTTTGTGCCGCTGCGCCACGACTGGCCTCAATGAAATATTAATAAATAATCATTTCAATCCCTCAAGTAGAAATCGAACCTACAACCGTCGCGTCACAGTCACAACTGTGTGCCGACGGCCTCTTAATATTTAGTGATTATTCCTATTCATTATTAAATAAAGCGTGGCTGTAATTATATATTATACACTATAATATTACACAAAGCTCAACAATAGCAATCTTAATTGATTAATATTATTGCTAACTAAATTCCACTCACAAATAATTGTTTCTATGTAACTAATTAAAACATTATATTTTAATTAATTACTATAATTAAATTCGAAACATTAGGCCACTGGTTCTAAATGATATTTTAGGTGTCTATATAATTTATAATGGTTTTGGTAATAAATGGTTAGCTTCTATAAAATATTACATATAAAGAATTATAGAACTAAACATAATTTATTGGGCCAGTTGTGGCGCAGTGGCGCAAATTGTGACTATGTAAACATGACTGGATGTGGGTTCGATCCCAAATCGAGGAAATGAAATATTTTTTAAAATGTATATTTCCATTTCTTTGCTCTGCTGTCGAGGCAAAGCGCGACGTAGAGTTCCGTCCGTAAGTGAGGAACGAAGTGTTTTAACACTAGATTCCTTTTGTCCTGCTGTGTGTGGGATACAGCGTGAAGCTGATTTAAAATATAATTTATAATTAAGCACTAAGTTTAAAAAGATGTAGTGGTTGCTTTAATATTATAGATTGTAGCTACTTGTACCTCCAGTTTTGTTAAGTAGATTTTTAATTTCAACTACTAGAATAACTCTCATTTAATTTGAAATTTAAGATTTTCACTACGGAAATAGAACAAAAAGAGACTTCAATTTTATTAAGAAATATCAGTTACCCAGCCAGTATTTTTAATTTGTTACGTGTACAGGTACTATTGAATTTCTGTTGTTTGTAAAAATCTAGTGTTTCATAATACTGTTTCCAAGTTCCAGTACCAGTTACGTTCCGTGGAACCCAAGGTTACATTTTTAAATATTTAACATCAGTTAGTTTCACCTTGTACCTCGCACATAGCAGGGTAGGCAAAGGGAACCTTGGAACATGTTGTCTAGACACTCCTTTCCCTTCCCCACTTTCCGACGAATTCTGGAGGCAATGCGTGTTGAGTGGCGGTACTCAATGAAAAATTCAATTACGCGGCCACACTTTGCCGGGGCGCGGAAAATTAAAATATTTAATATCCTCGAGTGAAAATCAAACCCACAACCTGTTGCGTTTATAGTCGCTTGTGCCCCTGCGCCATACTATCGTCATATTTCACATATTTTTTTTATAGTAAACTGTCTGTATGTATTTTTACAATAAGTAAAGTCAGAAAACATATTATACGTAGACGTACGCCAAAGAACAATTGTTTTGTCTTTCTTACGTTTGATTCTGAATCCTGAAAAACAATCCTGCCTATAGAAATAAACACAACAATTTCGTTTACGTTTCCTCTCCGTATCGAAACAGTTACGGGGCCGTCAAAAGTGGAAAAACAAGACATCATTTAGCTTGCATCCTTATATATCACCATCGCGTTTCACCTCAATACGTAGATTTACGACGTGAGTTTTGGGTTAACTCCAAACAACTTACAAAATGTTTTTGTTACTTCTAATGTGTCTGAGAGATTTTTGGGGCTACGTGAACTATCTTGTTACAGAGGCAACTTGAATCCTTAGACCTTGTTCTTTTACGCAAATTCGTTGATATATTTTCTTGTAACATTAGCTTATTTTATAGGCATCTTTAGATAATAATATTTTTATTTTCTTTAATGATTAGAAACGTAAATTTTGATAATAAGTAAAAATATTATTAAAAATATATATATATTATATATATATTTATCATCATTATTATCGTCATTTCCTTGTGACATCCATTGGTGGGCATTAATTATATACATTTTTACCCGCCTTCTCTAAATGGAGGAGGTTATCAATTTGATATTTTTTTTAGGGTTATGTACCTCTTAAGACAAAAAAGAACCCTTATCAGATCACTTTGTTGTCCGTCTGTCTGTCAAGAGTCTTTATTTCAAACGCTTAAAGATTTTGTGTTGAAATTCAAACTGTATCGGTCGCTTAATTTCTTGAAAAAATCGCGTACTATATTTACTTAAAAAAAGATATGGCTCTTTGATATAGCAAAAAATGTGTATTTTGACACTATAAAAGGAATCAAAATTAATTAGGTACTTCGGGTTGACCTAGAATTATGAAATTTGGCAGCTGGCATCTACAAGTAGTACTAGCTCAGGAAAAATCTGAAACTATACATTTGTGGTTAAATCTTAAAATATAATACCCTTAAAAGAGGAGCAAAATTTGATATTTAAGCTGCTAGTTCAAGTGAGATATCAGATGAAATGGCCTTCAACCCTTGATAGGAAGCCCGACTCGTTTATCTGATGTTTTTTTTATATTACCTCAGGACTTTAGACTGGGTTGATTTTGATGATTCTTTTTTTCTTTTGATGATTCTGATTTTGATGAATCCAGTTCTGACATGTTATCCATGAGATAATAGAGTAAGGTAAGAAAATGAGTAGTTCGCTATTTGAAGTCAGTTTTTTTTTAATTCAAAATATGATGTCATATATACGTTTTTTACGAAAATATCATAACTACAATTTGAGTTGTTCAAGTGTATCGCAACTAAGAAAAATGTTGAAGATATCAGTATTTTTTTTGCGTGAGTTATACTTTTTATGTGGTGGCCAAAAAATAACCTAGCGATAAGTGATTTTTTCACACTTTATTGAAATAAAAAAAAAACATATCTAAAATGCAAAACCGTTTCTGATTTAGTTTAAAAAATGAAAAATGAGAAATTTCTTTTTAAATAAAATAAACTATTAAATCACATGTTTTGATACAACTTTTATAATATTATATGATCGTATAAATAATAATAAAATAGTACATATAAATAATAATAAAATAATAAATATTTTAGTTATATTAAAACTGTGTGTATTACAATATATGAAAAATGAACTAGAATATCTAGAGATAATTATGTGGAAGTTACACATAAGCCAAATTCAAGTAGCAGTTAAAAAAATACAAACAAAGCTGACAATTTTAGAAAAGTAAAAAAAAAGTTACACTATAGTGTTTAATTAAAATATATTATAAAAAAATATAATAACAATTTAATTAAATAATGCGTAAAAACTGTAATAAATAAGACTGTAAACTAAAATGTATTCGTCAATAATATTGCAATTTATGTATTCCGCAGTTTGACTATTGAACGTTTAAAATGGTCACAATATGGTTGAACGTCTACCATTTGCATGCATAAGTGGTCATGCAGAACAGTCATTGTAAAGGCCGGCTTGGAAATCAGGTATTTCTCCTTTATTGTCCGCAAACCACAATTTCTTTATAATAAGGCTTAAAATCGTTTAAAATTTAAAAAATATATATTTATATAGATCAATATAATATAGAACTTATTATCCTAAAAATAAGGTGTATATTACATTGAATAATATATTATGAATGAATGGCATTGGAGCAGTGAGTCATCCGTCCCGCTCACTCGTCTCGTAGAATGCGTATGCGCAATACTGTCACCCGGTATGTTTTGTATTGACAGAACTAGTATAGAATAAACCACCGACGAAGATACACGCGTAGAATAAGCTAGTGCAGTAATTTGGCGCGAAAATATTTATTTAACTATTGATTTTTTTTTAAATATATGTGATGACTGAAACATTAAAATATACACTTAGATTAATTGTTGTGACTACATTGTACTACATTTTGATAAGTGTGGTAAAAGAATTTAAACGATATTGGACTCAGGTGGCGACGTAAACATTGGATTATTTGATTTCATTTAACAATTGGTAAGTTTTAAGCTAAATAACACAAATATCTACTAAATGGAGAACGTTGTGTTTTAACATTAGGTTCCCTGGTTCCCTCTGCCTACGCTGCTTGCCTGCTTGCATGCAGGATACAGCTTAAAGCTAAAGTAAACATATTGTGATAATTATAACTTGATCCATTTAAAATTGCTTACATTAGCGAGCTGATAAATTATCTTATATTTATGTAAGGACTTATGATAACATATAAAAAATATGTAATATAAATGTACCTCTAATCGCTATATACATTTAAAATTAACTATACATTGTATGATGTAATTAATCACTAGATCTTTACTAGACGGTAGATCAAAGTTGCGTTAAGTTCAAAATTTGAAAAACATTTATTTTATTTCAAAGATTTTTTTTTCAAGGTTAATGTTATCATAATAATATTTATAAATCTTTTTTTTAATGTTATTATGACCATATACTTTGAATATTATGTTAAATATGCATTTCACTGCAATTTACAAAAAAAAATATTACCAGAACTGCTTCTATTCGGTATTCAACGGAATTCAACTACCTACCTGCCATTTTTTGCATAAAATGTCAAAAGAGGCTGAACATTGCGATTATCTCAATAGTACTAGGTACAGATTAAATTTTATCAATAACAATAATTCATTTATTTTGTTTTGATATAAAATTACGTAATTTTAATTTAAAGATATTTTTTATAATAAATAAATAAAAAAACTGAGATCTAAGGGGCGTACGACTGTTGTAGGACAACGATACGGTTGTAGGTTCGAATCCCACGTGGAGGAATGGTTAATATTTTCATTATCTCGCTCTGGTTATGTGGCAAACCACGGCGTTGAGTCCCACCACTCATTATGTCTCTTAAAGGATTTATTGCCGTTATTTAATTTTTTCTTCCACTTTTATTTTTTTTGCATTTTATTAAACTAATATTGAATATTAAAAAGGCGGTTAAAACAACAATATGTAGATAAGCCGTCCAAGGAGACGCGACGTGCTTAGAAACTTAATTCGATACGTATCATAACATGTTCTATACATATTAATTAAAATATTTTCTAGGTATTCATAATATTTTAGGCTTTAGGTATTCATAATATTTCCAATAGCAATTTTTTTTTTTTTTTAATTTATTATTATACTATTCACGCGGCTTCGACCGCTCGATCTATACGAATGTTTATTTTAGTGTATTTAGGAAATAATTAATAACGTCTTTGTCTAATTATTAACGTCGACCGTGCATCTCTCATACACCATAGAAAGAATCTAATCGATGATACTATATCTTCGCAATCCATGCGTATTTTGTCAAATTTTAATATTAATTTTACGTGGGTTAGTCTAATAAATAAAATCCTCTACTGAATAAAAATCGAACCCGCACCCATCGCGTATACAGACAAACAACAAACCATAACTAACAACATAATATTCATATTTCTTAATATAAGTAATTTATTAAACAAACAACGCTTATTACGGCTATAACTTGATAATTTACTGTTATAGTTGTTTATGGAGCGTAGTTAAAAACCGCAGTATGCGTAGACGTAACGACTTACGGAAGTCCGGCGTTCGGAGTACAAAAATAATGATTCACAAAGCTCGAGCTCCTTTTTATTATATACATTGCCTTTGAATATTATTACTGTAAAATTATTACGTAAATTAACGAATACTAAGTATGTGTGTCTATAAATTCAGTAAATATAATTTTCTATATATTTCTATCGATAATTTTAAAACACTAAAACAAACTGAATACTATTCATAAAAATAAATTAATTTCACCATCCAAAATGAACTTTATAGAGAATCAAAAGATGTACATAATAAATAATTGAATATTAAGGTCAATATTCATTAATAACATCATTATTAACCACTATTATAATTGTGCAATTGTTACGGTTGTGCAGTAAAATGAATATGTTTAATGATAAATACATAAAACTTCGACTTGGACGGTTTCAAAAGAGGCGCAGGTTCACATTCCGCTACGTTCAAAAATGTTTTATACGTTTTCTTAATAAGTATTAGTAGACACTCGTACAATACGTAAGTACGTACATTTTAATTTATATTATATTGGTATTAGCATATAAAAGTTTTCAAATCGATCGTTGAATACAATTATAATACTATTAATTACATCTTGACTCTTTTTTCTGTGTTTAGTAGCGGAACTCAACGCCACGCTTTGGAGCTACCAGAGCGAGGTAATGAAAATATTCATTCACTCAGTAGAAATCGAACCTAGAACTGTAGAGTTTATCACACGCTATGGCGCTAAGCCACGACGGCCAGTATTAATACAATTAATAGAATTTTTATTGTTATTCTATTCCTACAAATTCAAATGTATATATGATTTTTTTCAATTTTGTATAGGAAAGAATGATGTAAGGAAGGGTAAATTTTCAATGATTCATACAGCGTGGTGTGTGACTAAGGAGGTAAATGTTAATTTTATTATAGTATCTGAGCTGCGTTGCATGTTAAATAATTAGGTTAAACTTTAGAATTTTACTTAAAATTTTGAAATATAATTAGTTGTTAATTTTTAACATATAATTACTATAATGATATATTTCATATTTTTGCAAGATGTTGTGTTGTTTGCGTAAATTAAATTAATAGCAAGGTAACTACGTAAAACGCACCTAATACATACATAAAGGTTTTATAAAAGAAGCGTTAATTCTCGCCACAAAATGCAGTTTGAAGATATAAAAGAATATTTTTGATGTTTTTCGTTAAACAAATATAGTAAGGATCTGTTCTGAATTCGTTTGCAACCGTCGCAAATATCGTACGGCTACCAATGTTTTTACAGTTCTTTTAAAAAAATACACAAACAAAAAGCTCAGTTTTAAAATTTACACCTGGATAAAACTAGATTTATAGAAGTTTTATGGGGGCTATATATATTTATTAACAATAGTTTATACTTTTTCAAGTCATTTTGATTCATTTGAATGTGTAATCATAAAATATTTATACCTTTAATAAAGCCAAATATGCTTCGCAATCGTGACACGTGATTGTGAAGCATATTGGCTACTACTAACGTTAAACTATTTTGATCTCTAATATTATAAAAGATTTAGAAATATTTAGTAAAGGAGCGCCCTATTTTAGTATTATAGTAAAAAAAGGCGTTACGTCTTTAATGGCTAACTCGATCTATGCTTGACCAACAAGGACTAAAATTAAAATATTTTTTAATATAATCTTGTTTCATACCATACATTTTAAATTGTGTTTCAGGTCAGGTAGTATCAGGTATTTTTTTTAATCAGGGTACGCAGAAGGATTCTGGGAACCTAGTATTAAGACACTCCGTTCCTCACTTATCGCCGAAACTCTGGAGGAACTTACCTCGTTACCAGAACAAGAAAAATAAAATAATAAATATTACATTTGCCCGAGTAAGAATCGAACCCTCAGCCTGTCTCATTTATAGTCGCTTGTACCCCTGTGCCACGTCTGGTCTCAAAACTATTTTTTTTTTCTAATTTACTCTGACATTTATATATAGCTTTGACGGTATGTTATATATAGTTTGGCTCTCATACAAATCTTTGAACGAGGGAAGCGGCGTCTTATATTAATGCTATTCACTAAATCTAATTTTAATTGAGCGTCGTCTATCGTCAGTTTCCTGTTATGTCTGTCACTCTATCAAAAAACATTGAAGAAATATTGTATCCATTTTTGTTTATTTATTGTTAAATTCAATTTCTAAATTTAATTTTTATTACAAATTATTCATTTATTTTTTTACTTATTTTAGTTACTTATTATATTATATATATGTATATTTGGAGTTTTGAAAAAAGTTAATCTTTTTTAAAAACTCCAAATATACATATACATTTATTTGAGCCCTACCCTGCTTTGTGCAGGATACAGCGTGATCCTAAAAAAAATGTTTCTAAAATCAAATCTCGTTCCAGTCAAATTCCTTTATAGAAAACTCGGAAATTGTCCTCTAGCAATAAACTACGTTGATGGAACACGAGTGCAACAAGCGGATATCATACTTTGTGACGTATACCTATCACAGCTCGAAGCAACATTAAAATTACACGTTCCATTACACTTCAGGAAAACCAACTTTTATAAAATCTAAATCATTACATATTATTATAATATTATATTCATTTCTTTTTTGTTTTTAGTTAAAACTGATGCAATTATTTTTGATATTCTGCTCTTGAAGACAAAGCGCTGCGTTGAGTTCCACCATTCAACAAGGATTGTTGAACTTAAACAAATTGGAGAAATTGGAGTTAAATTTGTGATTTGATCCTCTGTTCCGACTCTATTAGATTTAATTTTCTCTCTCTAACCGAATATATGTGGGATATTAAATTTAAAAAATATTACTGTAAAAATTCTAAATGGCAAAGTGAAATAAAAAAAAATCTACTTTCTCTATTAATGAACTACTTTATACTCTTGGCTATAAGTTTAGGCCGCTCTACCGCAACCCGACTGGACCAATATATGTAATGATTCCGTTGGGAAATCAAAATTATAATTATTCCCATTCAAATAGTCCTTCATTTAGATGAATCAAACAACTTTACTATGATTTCATAATTGAATGTAGCTCTTACTCTCTTAATGGATCTCCTATTTGTAGGAACTTGTAGAAACTAACAGTTTGTCTCCGTTTTCCATATTAAAAAAATGTAGTTATTGGCGGAATGCTAAAAATAGCATTTTATTATTTACTAGCGACCCGCTCGCGGCTTCGCTCAAACAAAATTCCTCAAAATGTTATATTTTTTTAATTTATATACTGATTGAAATAAAACAAATAAAATACAATAGTGAGAATAGCGATTAAATCGGTTGACGGTTAAGCCGTTTCTGAGATGAGCGTAAACAAGGGCACAGACAAACTGACAAATAAAAAAAAATAGTTCTATTACGTTATTAAATGCCACTAATATATTTTTTCTGATATCATTCAAGTACATTCACCGCTCTGTTACGATTTTATTATAAGTAATAGGTACTTTAAATAAAAATGATCAAACAAATTTGACAATAAACATAATATTATATATATTTATTTATTTTTTTATTTATTGTCACAAATTGACACTAAACATAATAATAAATAAATAATAATATTGCCCTTATTATGATTTAATCCTACAACTATCGTTACAATGACATCGCCATCTGTGTTATGACAGTGTTAAAAGAATTTATATTGTGAGAAAATAGTAATCTATTTCTACATATATATGTTCCATATACAGTATGTTTCAAAGAACTATGACGATAGTTACGTATTAGGTAATCTTATACGTATTTACGTATAATATGTTCAATGTTATGACAAAATGTTTATTATAATTATAATTATTAGTAGTATACACAGCTATTCCATGTGAAACAAAGCATTTATATGGCGAGTAAATAGAATGTGACGATTCTTCTTAGTAATACGTATCACCTTTATTGAATTGTTTCTTTGAATTCTGTATTTGCATATACATATTTTTTTTGTTATGTATTTGTTAAAATAAAGTTTTTTTTCTTTCTCTCTCTCTATTTAGTGTTAAGGCATTCCGCTACCCATTTTGGACCGAATTCAGGACGCACCCTGTTGAATGGCGGAAATTAACACCGCGCATTGACACCAAAGCGACGAAATGAGAATATTAAATATTTAATTTTCTCGAGTGGGAATCGAACTCACGACCTGGCACGTTTACAGTCACACGAAATATATTTATTTATGTTTTATTGTTATCGTTTATTATATAATTGATATAAGCTGTCAAGGTTTGACCCATAAAGAGATAGACAAATGACTAATTGTAAGTAATATGTTCCTGCCTATTTATGACAATCACAATTATAGAATATCTTATATATTTGTATAAAATAAATAAATCAGCTTCACGCTGTATACCGCACATAGCAGGGTAGGCAGAGGGAACCTAGTATTAAGACACTCCGCTCCCCACTTTCTGCTGAA
>DWAN01007128.1:0-10014 GCA_018230445.1 Heliconius hewitsoni | reverse complement strand
GTGCGTATGAAAACGCTACAGGTTCCATTCCCACTCGAGGAAATGAAATATTTAATATTTTCATTTCTTCGCTCTGAGAAAGCGCAGCGTTGAATTCCGCTACTCAACACGCAATGCCTTCAAATTTCGGCGGAAAGTGGGGAATGAAGTGCCTTAATGAGAACGAAGTGTCTTTACACTAGGTTGTCTAATCTAACAGATTCTAGTTAGATAAAACATAAATTTATTTTAAAAAATCCAATAAAAAATATTGTTGATGTCATATCGCGATTCCTTGTGGAGGTGACTCCATGAGTCATTTTTGTGAATAGTGTTGAAATAATACAAATACTTTATAGTTATACTATTACTAAAATAGGGCATTGGTCTAATTTTACCTACAAAGCAAGTCGGTCCCTTCGATTGATAACGGTTGATAAATTGCTAAAGTTTGATAAGGACGAGTAGTCGTTGATAACAGTATCGCGCTCTCTATTGATTCGTTCACCTGTTCTCGTAAAGCTAATATTTATTCATATAATAGGTGCAAATAACTCGAAATGCACAATGCTAAATAAATATGTAACAATTTTAGCATTCATTAAGAAAAATTATCATATTTTTTTTGTAGCTATTTTTTATTAGTTTATTTTTGTACGAATAATATATCATTAATAATTTTATATTCAAAAGCATTGCTAGTGTCTTAACACTAGATTCCCTTTGCCTACCCTGCTGTGTGCGGGATACAGCGTGAAGCTGATTTTTTATTTTTTATTTTGTTAAGTTAATACACAATACGTCTTCAAAAGCATACTAACATACTATAAAATTTTCTCATATAAAAAATCTTTAATCCATTCTATAAAAGACACATAACATATTAAAATCTGTATACTTTTGAATCCTACGCTATAATATGTTACGTTATTAATATATACGACTTATGAATCATAGCGCAGATGTTCTAAGACTGACAGGACATTGAGCTGACCTGACCCCCAGCTAAGATTGAATTATATCCTATTGAAAAATCACTCGTGACCTGACCCCTAATTGTAGGAGTGTGTCGCGAGAAAGATTACGTAAGATTTACGTATTATTTCGGTTTTTGTTTATTTTCTCTACAATATTTTTCTTAAAATTTATATAATTTTTTTTATTAAATGAAATTAATAAATGGTTTAAACGATCTTATTTGAACTTAAAATTCTTTAAGGGCAAGCCCTTGCTTTTTATTTGTTTTAAGAAAGTGCAGAACTTTTGTAAAACGAATTAGTTTTAGTCTAATTAGGTAGAAATAGAGAACAGTCGTAGAGGCACGTTGTTGGTTCGATCTCACTCGAGAAAATGAATTATTTATTGAAATTTATATTTTCATTTATTCGTTCTGGTGTCGAGGCAAAGCGCGGCGTTAAGCTCCGCCACTCAATACGCAATGCCTTCGAATTCGGCGGAAAGTGGGGAACGGAGTGTTAACACTGGGTTACTGCTACTGTTTACCCTGCTATTTAGGAACTGATTAAGGAGGAATTAGGTGGGTACAATATAAATCCCACATTCATATTGGAATTTTAACTTGTATAATACTTCTATAATATCTAAACTAATATTATAAAATTGAAGAGTTTGTTCTAAATTCACTTATCTGAACATCTACTGGCTCCGATTCAGAAACTTCCACTACATACTGTCCATTTATATAGTATGTTTCAATGTAAGAGTTTATTACCTTTACTATACGGTAGCGAAGCCGGAGGTAAAAACTACTATTTTTCTTAGTAATGAATATTTTTTAGAAGTTACATATTTAATAAGTTAATATTCTTAGTAGAATTACCTCCATTTTGAATATTATTAGATTATGAGTACCTAATTAGCATTTTGGGTGCTTCTCACAAAATACTTAATACATGATGTATAGAATAGTAGTAATTAAAACTATATACAACGTAACATAACGTTTCGTTTTAATTACTATTATCCTATATACTCGTGACTGAGTTGTGTGAGGCCAGTCGTGGCGCAGGGGCACAAGTGTGTGACTTTAAACGCTACTGGTCAAAGCTAAATGAACTAAAAGTACCAGTCAATTCGTATGAGTAGTTCCTGAGATTAACGCGTTCAATAAAAACCCTTCAGTTTTATAGGATAGATAAAACTAGCGTTGCGCTCGCGGCTTCGTCTGCTTGGTCGTTCCACTTATGTAATACATTTATGCATGTATGATTCTTATAACACATAAAATGCGTTGCGTTGATAGAAAGATTGGAAGATTTTGTTTTATATTATTTAATTGAAAGATATTGAAGATGGCAAATATACAAATAAGCACATTTTATAAACTATTTGAAATTCAGAATTTTTGTCATTGTCTGTGCCTTCAATTCTATAAGAGAGCATATTAGATATGCTTCATTTGTAGACCGTGGGATCGTCGCGTCGGCCGAGCGGTGCGTTAAATGTGAAAACCTTGTAGAAACTGTGTACATGCATACATACGTACATTCATTCGTTGTATAGAATTGTATTGTTGAATACTTTAGGATAAATTAAGAATTGAACAATTAGGCCAAGGCTACTGCGTAAATACTTAAGATTGTTACCTATAGGTAAATAAGTGCCCTACGATATAGATTTGATTTAAAAGAAAGAACAAATCATAGCACGAAATATTAAATACATACTTTAAAATATAACTTAATAATAAATATATTTTTTTATGATTTTACGCGGATCACGCCCGGTCATGGCGCAATGGCACAGCGTGTGACTGTATAATCGCAACTATTCAGGAGTCGATTACTTCTCAGGGGAATAACTTATTTAGTTTTTTTATTTCTTTCCTTTAGTAAGAGAAGCGCGGAGTTCATCCGCTACTCAACACGCAACGTCTCGAAAATTCGGCGAAAAATGGAGAACGCAGTGTCGTAACACTAGCTCCCTCTGCTTACCCTGTTAAATGTGTGATACAGCGTAAAAATAAAAAAGGTTATATATAAAAGAAACTATTTTTGAATTTTACATTCAATCATAATAGTATTTTACATACTATTATTCTTTGACAATTGAAAAAATTGACATACAAGCTGTTATATTTTGACTTCGCTGTAGTAAAATGAATACAATTGTTATCCAAAGTGAAGTTCTTCCAATAAGGCTTCTCGCGCCAAAAAAAAATGCTTTTACTAACGCAAGGGTAGTTTTTTGTTGGATTCCAGTTTTATCATAATGAGGGTAAAAAATGACTGAGCGTGGGGTTAATAGTGGGGTGGACTTTCGGCTCGTCGGGAAAGGGTAGAATTATTCACTAATATGCTTTTACTTTTTAAATGTTCTTTTTACGTGTTTGTTGGTGTATAGTGAAGGTTTAGCTTGTTTCTATAATACTTTCACTTTCCTATTTTATTCTTAATAAATAGTAAAAATATATGAATAAATCGTATATTTCTGACAGTTTTGTTCTTATAATTAGTACCATTTGGTTTACTGTACAAAGAGCAATTCTTCAGTAAAATCATCGAGAGATTGAAATATAATTAAGCAAAACATTTTTTTTTTACTACATATCTATTTAATAATCATTCATTAAAAAAAACATCTTGACTTGAAAATTAAGACAGCGTTATGTGATTATCTTAAAAAACTAAAGATCAACCGCATTTACGAGTACAGACAGATTTTATTTCGTACAATTAAGTATATTGTAATTTCATAAAATCAGCTCATCCACCTGGTGAAGTGATTATATTTAAATATTTTTAGTTGTGCGCTCTGGCCATAGTGGACGTAGACAGAATGCGATGTTGAGTTCGGTCAGTGAATGCGGTGTTATTCAACACGTAATGTCTTAAAACTAGTACTCAGGTGGTGCTCCGGGAAAGAGAGTAAAGCTGAAAAAAATTATACCTACTCCTGAATTTAAATTGAACCCAACAAATGCAATTAGATATGTTCTAACCACCCCACAACTTTTTCAATCTTTACATTTCTCTTCCACACCCAATCCGACTGACTCAACATAACAAAATATTTTGTATGTATGTGGGTACCTCTTTTATCAGCAAAAGTACTGACTTTGTTTAATTAGGACGACTATCAGTTCAGCTACTTAATAAAAAACTCGTTTGTTGCCTTGGACGGTTTCCAAAGAGGCGCGGGTTCAAATTCCGTTACGTTCAAATGTTTATAAGTATTTTCAATTTTTTATAAGTATTTCCTTAGTGTGGAATAACACTTTAAACAAGTTTAAAGGATACGAGAAGGAGCTTGTACGGTAAAAAAAGGATAATGTTATTTAATAGGAGAATATTTACAAAATAATATTAACAATATACAAAATTGTATATACAATTTTGTATATTGTTATATACAAAATTGCATATACAAAATTGTATATACAAAATTGTGTATACAATTTTGTATATACAAAATTGTGTATACAATTTTGTATATTGTTATTTTGTATATTTAAATCGTGTGAAAATCAATATAACAATTACTGCATTTAATGCGCGTAATTGTGTAAATAACAATAGTTTTTGTTTCATCATAATCAGGTCAGGTCAGGATTTCCAAAGTTATAACGTTGTAAATTTTCAAAGCTTTTTAAAATTTGCGCTCCATCGCCCAGTGGCTGTGTGACGTCATGATGATACGGAGTTTTTTTTTACGTTTTAATTAATTTACTATAAAGAAACAATTGAATTTATGGCATAACCGCAAGAGCTAAACAAGCCAATGTATGAAGGTGTTTGTAAGTCATATTTTAATGTTTAATAATTTTTCAAAAATAAGAAAAAAAAACCTTTTTTTGAGCTAGCTATTTTTATACATATATGTTGATAATACGTTGGTGTAACTCATTGGACTCATACTAATATGGACTCCGAGGTGCCCTAAGATAGCACTGAATAACCTATAATTAAGCAAAAAATGTATAATTTATTTAGAATTGATAAAATCTCATCAAAACCATATCTTGTTCCGAGAGACGAAGCATGTACGAGTAGCTTATCTCTACATCTCATTTAAACTAAGGTTCTTGTACTTAGAAAACGATCTGTTATCTTGATTATTTGATTATAAAATTATGATAGCTTATTAATGGCGTATACGGTGAATATCGTATGTGGACTGTACTTTTTTATAGTTTTGAGGCTTCTCAAACTCAAAAAAATCATTGACATTGCACATGTTACATTTACGTTGTTTTTATGTAGGTTTGTATATGTTTTTTTTGTATATTTTAAACAACTTGTCGACTAACCAATAAGAGCCTATACACAAATTTAAGAAAAAGTAAAAAGGCATATCTAAATTTACCCTATCCTATCCTGTCAATGACCTATTATCTAAAAAGTTATTTAAGCACTATACAGTTAACTTGCAGTTAACTGGCTTCGGTTATTTGACATCTCATGGAATTAACGTTGGCTAACCTTGAGAGTATGTGACGATAGATCTGATTCATCGTTTACTGTTTAATTCTTTACATCGATACTTATGATCTTAGTAATTGAATAGGTTTTATATATTTAAAGAAAATATTTTCTATCTGACGTTATAAGTATGTAATTATGATTTTAACAATTTTAAGACTGGGGGATAACATTTTAACATTGTTAGTTACAAGCGTATAAGAATTTCGACGTAGGCTGATAAGAACGTATGGCTTAGTGGTTAAAGCGATTGGACGGTTTCCAAGAGACGCGGATTCAAATGCCGCTTCGTTTAAATTCTTATACGTTTTCAATTCTCCAATCAGTATCTATTAGAAATAACTAAAAAGAAATCTTAACTTACATGTTGCAGGGAAAAGAAAATAATTTTAATATTATCATTCCCACTGAGAGGTATCGAACCCTCAATCATCACGAGTTCATTCAGCCATTGTCCCATTACTATACAAAGTCCTCATAAAATGAAAAAATTATTAAATTTACAATTTTAGTGATTAACAAATGCAGAATTTATGTTTTGCTTTTTAATACAAACATGCCTGTTCTCATCCGCGTAATGTAATATGTAGACTGTAGGTACTACAGTAGGTATATGACTCAACCGTTGCAGTAAAAGTGAAACGCGATGATGGACTATATGTTCCTTTTTTATCGAAGGCTACTACGAATTTATATAATTAATAGGAAGGTGGGCAACATCATTATTGGTATGTTTAATACATAAGATAAATTCAGGTAAATTCGATTTCTATAATGATTGTAACCTATCTTGTTTGAACTGTTTAAGTTAGCTTACCCTGAGTACGAATCGAACCCACAACTATTGTATAATTATACAGTATTACAGTACTTACTATAGGACTTTTTTTTCTCAATTTCCTCTCGAGGCAATGAATTATTATTTATTAATATTTTCATTTCTTCGCACTAGTATCAAGGCAAAAGCCCGGCGTTAAATTTCGCCCCTAATCACGCAAGTCCTTGAAAAAATCGGGGAAAAGTAGGAAACGGAATGTCTTATGTTATCTCTGTCTACCCTGCTGGGTGCGAGATACAGATACAGTGCGAGATACGCTGAAGCAGATGTTTTTACTATAGGTTTTTTATTTATATTGCATACTCATGCCTCCGAAATGCGGCAGAAAGTGGGGAACGGAGTGTCTTTCACTACGTTCCCTCTGCCTACCCTGCAGTGTGCGGGATACAGCGTGAAGCTGAAGCTGCATACTCATGTAAATTATTTATTTACACTGCGCCACAAAAATTTCGATATTTTATAATAATTTAATTTTCTATATAAATTTATACGAACGAGTCCTACAATATTTGTAATGCCATTACTAAATAAGGAACAACCTGCCTTGAACGTTAAGTAACAATTTAGCGGAATTAGCGAGCCTTTTCCGTTTAAGGTATAACTGAGACCTTGTAAAATGGAATTGGATTACGGAATTCAACTTATATAGTAAAACTATTGATTAAGCTTTTGCTTCAATAGATTATTGTTTTTTTAAAAGACATTTTTTTCATATTTGTTTTTCTTTAAATTTATTATAGTGCGATATTATGCAATTGCAATTTATCAATATAATGGTAGTGCAAAAGCATTTCGTTCTTCATTGTGTTGCCGTACATATTGTTTTACATCTGTGTACAGCTTTAGCCTGTATCCTGTATAGTAGGGTAGGCAGAAAGAACCAGACAGTGTTAGGATACTCCAATCACTACTTTCCTATCGAAATTGAAAATTCGAAATAAAAAAACATCGAATTGAAAATTCGAATTTAAGAAGCATTGCGTGTTGAGTGGCGAAAATCAACGCTTCGTTTTGCTTTACCAGAGCGAAGAATTCAAAATATTAATAAAAAATAATTCATTCCCGAGTGGGAATCGAATTCACAACCTGTCTGTAATTAGGCTTATCAAAGTCATGGTATTAATGTAGGTAATATCCACAGTGAAATAAGATATTGTCATAGTTAGTCATAATTACATATACGATAAGTCATTTCATACTAACTTATCATATAGTATCTTGTGACTTCCTTTACTATCCTTATTCATTGTTGTTATCAGTTACTGTATTATGAAGCAAAGCGCGGTGTTGTCTTCCGCCACTCAACACACAATGTCTCCGAATTCGGCGGGCAAAATGCGGAACGGAGTGTCTTAACACTAGGTTCCCTCTGCCTACCACCCTGTTGTGTGCGGGTTACAGCGTAAAGATGATTTAATTTTTCGGTTTCGGTACGGACTTTTCTTAGAACAGACAGGTGTTTATAAAATGAGCATAGCGGTTCACTAAACAATTTAAAGCTTTGTTTAAATCATATGGTATTTTAATTATGGTATTGTCATTATATTTCTGACTACTGCGTATCAAGGCGGATGGGAGATAAAAAGTATACTTGTATGAACTATTAGGTGTATAAACGTAAGTGTAAATATTAAACAAAAATCGGTCGAATGCGAGTCGGACTCGCATATCGAGGGTTCCGTACCAATTTCACAATTGTATGGTGATGAAAGTTTACAAATTTACATTTGCGGTTTAAAATGCATGCATCTATTTTGTATAAAATTAATTATAGATATTAAGCTTGCAATGATTTTATGCTATGAAATTTCTGTAAATTTTTAACTGTTTGATTTTTTTTTCTTTATTTGTACAATATACGTTTTCATTACGCAGCGAATATCATACAAAATTATACATAAACGGTCGCATATTTTTGGGTTATTATGATTTTCAATATTTATTTAAAATTTTGAAGCAAACTGATGTACCTACATATGTACAGAATCGCATAGTATTATTTCGCAAGTTCAATGTCCCGCAAATTGGATACAAAGAAAGTTTTGTTAACTTTCGCTATATAATTATTATGTACGGTGGTGATCAATTTACTCTTATTATATAAAATATTGCAGTAACAAATCCACGTTGAGCTATTTTTAATTTTTTTTTTACCCTTTACCCAAAGAAAAATCATCATCACCCAAATTTATTTTTATTTTCATAGCCATACGTATATGTATACTTTGTGGGCAGAGCCCCTGGTCGGTTTCCAGGAGGCGCGGGTTCGAATCCCGCTACGTTCAAATTTTTATACATTTTCTAAAAAAAACTATACGTTTTCTAAATGAATATTTTTTTCTTAGTGTGGAGTAACAGTTTAAAATTGTTAAATTATTTTTTTTTATCCATCTCATTTTGGCTCATAATGTTGGCGACTTACAGAAAATGCTGTTAAATAGCATTTCACGGTTCATCTAAGTTAAATATCTTTAATATCGCTTTAATTTTACAAAACATCATGTTTTGGTTAAGGAGTGAAATTTTAATCAAACTCAACCAAAAGAACCAGAACTTTTATTACTTTCACAAATTTCAAGTATTTATCACAATATGATTATTCAGTTTATATTGATGTTAATCTACTGTGTAAAGCCTTTAAATTCAAGACATTTGAAGGGACGATCTCTTTTCAAACGATACTAGCAGGTTAACGAACCCATTGTTAACTTCTACGGTCACGTTTGTGAAATAGTGCAATGGTACTGACTCGGAACGATGGCTTTAAATTATAAGTAGTTGATGGTGTACTAGGCAGCTAGTGCAGTCTTCTCTGGCTGCCTGAGATTTATTAACAAAATGCCTAATTTTATGCTTCCTATGCCAAATTTTATACTTGATTTTTATTCTTTTTTCGTTATTTTTAGCGATTTAGGAGCAAAACCTAGCCTATTTTATAAAAAAAGATATACATCGTTTTACTTTTGTTAGTGTTATTAATGTTTGTTTTTATTTTCTCGTTCTGGTAACGAGGCAAAGCGCGGCGTTGAGTTCCGTGTCACAACACTAGGTTTCCAGGTTCCCTCTGCCTCGCCTGCTCAGTACAGAAACCAAAAAATCTTTCACTTTTTTTATGCATTTTATGATATTTATGTAACAGCTAGCATGCCTTTACTCATCTTATACTTGAAAGTCGTGTTCTTAGTAAAGTTAATGTTGTAATAAGCCTCAGTGTTTTATGCAGCTGCATAACAACAGGTAACGTTGACTTACGCAGTTTACATAATAAACCTATATAGACACATAATATAAGGAACCAATATTACCAACCTCATTTTCTTTTAGAAAATAATTTAATGGGTTGCTGGATAATTTAAAAAAAATGTATTGGCCATTGATATTGTATTATAGACCTCGCTTCGCCATCGCTTCTTTTCAGCGCAGGCCAACGTCCGCCTGGACCGTTAATCTTTTATAAAATCCAAAACTAATATAATTTATAAATATACACATTTATAAATATTGTGATATTTATAAATCAGCCCCAAGATTTATAATTATCACAATATATAAGAAATTTCTACACTTATCTTTATTTATGCGAATATTTCTGTTATAGTCATTTCTTATGAACTCCCCTCTTGTAGATTTGTGACCATGTTTTACGACATCCTGCACCTTGACAGTGTATCCTGTCATCTTGCATGTACCATTGCAGTTGTATACATTAATGAACTACGACGGGGACAACTTCCGCTCCATTTTTGGAACTACTAC
>DWAN01007127.1:0-10015 GCA_018230445.1 Heliconius hewitsoni | reverse complement strand
GGTCTCTACATACCTCTTTCGCCTCGTCCACTGTCATCAACCTCTTCATACATACGCTCTCTACTACCTCTCTTACCACTCACTTTTCAATCATAAACTTTTTTTGCCATTCTTTCATCACTCATTCGTTCGACTTGTCCAAACCAGCATGTTCTTCTTCATTCTCACCGTCACATCATCGCTAGTACCTGCCATTCTGTGTACCTCTTCATTGCGGATTCGATCAGCTAAACTAACTCTGCATATCCTACGAATAGATCGCATCTCCATGGCATTCATCTTTCTTTCATTCTTTTTCTATAATACCCACGTTCGCTGCCGTATAACAGTTTCGGTACCAAAACTGCATTGTGGACGGCCAAACGCGCAGTTGTGCTGACGTTTCGCCGTCTTATCAATGCAGCTAAGACTCCGTTAACCCTATTGCCGGCAGCAATATACGCCTTTCCACATCCATCTTGTATCTTCCATCTCTACTTAACAAACTTCCCAAGTAAACCACTTCATTCACTTGTTCTAATATCTTACCATTTACACTGATCTTGCATTCCGTCCTTTCTTCACCTCGTTCAAAAACCAGAATCTATGTCTTATTCGTATTCAACCTTAGACCATTATTGTCACACCCTTCTTTCAGGGTGCTTGTAACCTGTGTGATGCCAAGCTGACATGGCGCAACCTTGTTTAACACTCGATCGGATGTAAAACCAGGGCGACATGCCAGCTCCGACTCGCACGTGTCCCATAATGTCGTTCTTACAACTCTGTCAAACGCCTTTTCCAATTCCACAAAAGCACAGAAAACTTTTTAGTTAACGGCCAAAAATTTTTCCGAGACCATGCAGAGGGAAAAGATCTGATCCATACAACCTCTTCCAGGTCTAAAGCCTCCTTGGGCCTCCCACAGCAGCCTTTCAAATCTCTATTGCATTCTTGCATTCTTATTTTTTCATTTACCATTATAATGAATTATAATGAATTCATTCATTATGAATTATATTGAATGGATTATAATGAATGCATTCATTCATTATAATGAATTAATTAGCTTTTAAAAGCTTGCGTTATTCAATTTTTTTATTAAGGTATCAACTGTTCTCTGGTTTATCTGGTCTGGTCTTTGTTACCTTAAAATCTCGCTAATAATCGTGAATAATAAAATGAGGAAATTAATCAAATATAATTTAACATTCTTTTAATATCCAAATCATACATATTATATAGGAACATAGAAATAGTTTTTCCCGTTTTTCCAGTATTTTTGCAATAAACATCCCTAACTTCTCATCAATACCCTTGTTACCATAACACATATGTATAAAAAATATTAATATAAATAAATATCAAAGAAGTATATTTATTACCTAAACCTGGGATCAGTAGACGGGGTCCCGCTACACACAGAGCCACTAGACGCCATAGCGAGGGGTTCATGCCCGGGCGCCATGGGCAGGTATCCCCCGGGGAACCCCCCAGGAAACCCTCCAGGAAATCCTCCGGGGAGACCACATGTCGTACCCCCTGTACCCAAGGCGGCGGGGGTCGCAGATTCAGCGTCTACTTCGTCCGCCCCTACTGAGGACGTCCGGGAATGAGCGCTTGAGCTGCCGCGGGTGGTCATACTGTGTATATAATAATGAAGTTGTAGTGATATGATTCAAAAGATTTTGTTTTAGACAGTTTCAGCTTCACGCTGTATCCAGCACATAACGTGGTAGGCAGAGGGAACCTAGTGTTAAGACACTCCGTTCCCCACTTTCCGCCGAATTCTGGCAGCACTTGTGCTTAGCCTCGACACAGCGGAGAAATGAAAATATACATGTAAACAAATATTTTGTTCTAAGGTAATAGAAAAAAATATGTATATAATGGAAAACTTTAACTAATGAACAATATCTTTTTTAATATTATATTATCTAAAATGTGATTGCTTGTAAATAGCTAAGATTTTTGACGTAACATTTTGGATATGTATAATAATCTAAGTCCCCATAGGACAAAATATTGTGGAAGTAGCTAAAGTAAACAAGTCGAGCCGTTTGCACGTCAGTTAAAAATCTAAATTTTTTTGACCTCGAAAGTGGCTGAGCTAAGTCTATTCGCTAATCCATTAATATGAGGTCCCCAATGTAATTGGGAGTCGGTATGGTGATACCGAGAAATACCGTAGAATCGACAGGATCCACGGGTTCACTAATCAAGAGTACATCAGCTTTAACAATTTTCGAGATAGGTGTTTTAAAAATCATACATTTAGTTTTTTTACTAATCAGTAGTAAGTTATAAACATTGTACTACTTTCAACAATGTACTACTTTCGAGAGAACATTGATTACATCATCATATATGATTTGTCGTCTTTTTATTTTGAAAATCAATAAAGTGCCATCAGCAAACTAAATACCTCATGATTCTTTGCAACTATATATGGTAAATCATTTATATATATTAAAAAGAGAAAAGGACCAGAGTAGTCCCTTGTGGGACCCTATGGGGGTCCCACAAGGGACTACTCTACTACTACTACTACTACTACTAGGGTTGAACTGTTTTATATTATCTCATATAAACTTATGAGATATTATAAAACAGAAATTATTATTGACATTTTGTGATTGTTATTTATCTATTTGTAGTAACAAAACTTCTTTGCACTTATGGCAACTTTTTACTAAATTCTATGTTGACTTGGTCAGGCAAAAGAAAAATACTATAATATCAAAAGAAGCCTTATTTGATTTTGCCTATATCAGAAATTACCCGATTTTTTTATATCCAACCAAAATTTATACAGGGTGGAAGCTTCTGCGCTCCTTTTACAGGAGCAGCATGTATATTTCGTGTAACACAGTTACGAATGACCAATAACGTGTTTACGTTAACATTCAGTAATATGTTTATGTATTCAGTAGTATGTGTTTAAATACTACTACAAAAACACTACTAATCGTTGCCATTCTGCCGCCTTTTATTCTCCAAAAACATATTAGAACGAGAAAGGGATATCTTCCGTTCTACTTTAAGCTATTTAACGTCGCCGCCATTACCTACGACTTGATTTCACGGCATCACCATAGGTTTCTGTCTGCGTGTGTCATTCTTGACAAATGGCAATTTATTTTACAACGATAATTTCATTAATTATTTTGTTTGAAATAAATACTTTTTCATGTTTGGAAAAATCTCTTTTGTTTTGATTGTATTAGGTTTTTATAGGGTTGTTAAAACTGTTTCATTTTAAGTGGTGATGACATAAACACTCTGTAGACAATTATTTATTTTCGATGTCTGATAGTTGTTACGGTTGCATTACATACCTATGTTATAAGTAGCTACAAAAAATGTTTGACAATGACTAGAACACAATGACAGTCAATGTCAAACATTTAATCTAATAATAAAAATAAAAATTTAATTTAACAAAATGAATCCTGAAAGCAAAAGAAAAAAATAGTAAAAAGCTGATTCAACTGGACTGAAACCCAGTTCATTTACAAGCTACCTCATAAAGTCCTTGGCCACGTGGTCGCAGCAGTCGGGCTCCTCGGGGATGCGCGGCGTGCGGCACCACTCCGATATCGAGTCGATATCGTCGCGGGACGAGTCCAGCGCTGATTCATACAACAGATTTTAAATTATTGCTTTATTTAATATAGTAATACTGTTTTGTTCTTTGACTATGGCGTTCTCAACCTATCATTTCTGGTTCAGGATCAGCCTTTTTGCCTCTTACATGTGTTATTTATGTTGTTAGCAAGATTCATAAGAAAATTAAATATATTTTTATATTATACGTTTTCTAAATAAATATTTTTCTTTACTAAGTGTGGAATACCACTCTAAAAATGCCAAGAAAAATATAAAATAAATGGTTTTCTTACCACATGTTCACTATTTCAAACGTTCAGAAATATATCAAACAAGTCTTTACTTGGCTTCGTATCTATTTTAAAAACTATATATTGAAGATAAAAAATTATAATGTTTATTTTCTCTAATCCCTATCCTACCCCGCATCCACCAAAGTCAAAAAACAAATACTTACTGTAATATATTGAAACAAATGAGTTGAAACAATACGCCAAATAGCCGTGGCTGTCCTAAAGTTTTTATTTGTTTTATATTGTATTAGGTGGTATCGCACACTTGATAACAGAAAGCCTAACTTAAGTCAACCACGACTCATCAACCGTACTGTACGTAATCTTGTAGTCGTTAATGGTGGAGATAACTGTAATTATCAGTTGACACTACACCTGGACCGTACTGTGGGTATAACACCCAGCTCAGTGATCTATTGTACAAGAAGGTAGCAAATCTTCCCTCGCCCTTTTTCTTTTAAAGCAGATCAGCCCTCTGCTTCTTCTCTAGACGTTTACAATGCGGATTCTAACACTGCAACGCGATGTAACTCCGTGTGTAGATCACCAGAGAGCTTTTCATGGTTTAATATTTATATACACACCATCCGTGTCAGCATCTCGTGGCGGAGGCCTATCTGGCTCGAAGGACGAACTCGCTCTGGAGGGCATCGTGTCACACCTCTTGCGAATCACATTAGTATCTGTGAACAAAATGCACTTTATCTTAAAGAATATTAATGTTTATTTAGATAGAGCCCAAATTTTTTTGGTAGTAAGCCCAAAAGCTTATTTAGGACTTATTTAATCGATTTTTTTTATCGACATTTAAAAATTTTATTATATAATATAAAAAATATACAATATTAAAGCAGAATTGCAATATTATTAAAAATATATACATTATTTAAATAAGTTACTTTTTTGTAAGTTATTTCAATATTGCTACCTAAGTACTAGTCTAGTTGGACAATATCGACAGTAATGAATGAGAAACATGTTTGAATTTTAATTTGTTTTATATTGTATTAGTGATGATTGACAATAATAATACTATATTTATGGTCATTCTATATAAAAAGTAATAATAATATATATATATATATATATATATATATATATATATATATATATATATATATTTTATAGAATGGCAAATTATTATTAGTCAATTACAACACGGGTTGTATAGCTTTATAATATAGGGACAGAATTAGACTTTATATACTAAATTGAATATATCAAGCGATAAGTTACAAGTTTGAGGTTCACATAGTTATGATTTAATATCGTGACGACAAATGACAGACTTTGACAGCTGCGTCATATTGACGTTATTCTTAAATATTCCGATAAAGGTGTTATAATATTATAGATTATATTATCTATACATATACAATACATATACTATATCTAAAAAAAATTAAGAACTGTAATAATAAAAAAAAACAATTGTCATTTATTTCTAATAAAGCGCTCAAACACAATAATATACAGAAGCTCATGCACATAAAAAAAAATATAATAAAAAAAATCAAGCATACCATACAAAAAAATATGTCGAAAACATTCAATTTCGACATTCTAAAGCTCGTTAGTGAAAAATGGCGATGGGCTGCGCGTTAGAAGCTCGTACCCGATACATACTTTTAGCATGGGCCGGGGACAGCTTGGACAACCGGGCGCCGGTGCTGGCGCGCCGCGCACCGTTGACGGCCTTGCACGACGAGTGCAGCGCCAGCCGCTCCAGCACGGCGCGGTCCAGCTCGGCGCCCGCCAGCGGCGCGGAGCGCGTGCGCTCGTGCGCCACGCCCGGCGTGTTAGCTGATGGGGGCGACCGTAACTCGGACTCACTCGGGTGTTAAGGGACAACGCCAAATAGCTAGGCTCGTTATACAGGGTGGAAGTGTCAGCGCCCCTTTTACGGGAACAGCATGTACGGTGAAATATTTTAAGCCCATACCTAAAGAAATTAATCAAGATACCTCAACAGTTTAGACGTAGGTAGTTTTTTGATGATGTTAATAGTACTAAAGGTTAAATAACTTTGAACTTTGCCGCCAATATCTACGACTCGATTTCGGAATAAGACGTATCCGGCAGTTTCTCTTTGATAGGTTTATGTGTGCGTGCGTCGTTCTTGACAAATGGCGTTTTATATTACAACAATACTTTTTTTATTCATTTTGTTTGGAAATACACTTTTTCATTTTTGGGATTTTTTTTTCATTGTATTAGGCTTTTATAGAGTAGTTAAAACTGTGGTTTCATTTATAGTGGTACTAACACTTCCACCCTGTGTATAATATATTGACGTCATATTTAAAATTGGAATATCTTACAAATAAGAAATATAATCAATCAAATATTATCAACGTGTAATGTATCAGTTAACTAATAATAATTATTCTATTAAAAAAAATAAATAATCATTAGTAGTAGATACTCATCAATAATGATTTATTACAACAATTTTTACTGAAAAATAAAAGTTGACCAGTTACAATCGCCATAATTGTTATTGTTACAAAAGTCATGGCAACACTGAAAATCAATTCCATACAAATTGCCATAACTTTATGTGTGTGCATATGTATGTTTTGTATGTATGATGGTCT
Organism: Heliconius hewitsoni; assembly: GCA_018230445.1. Lineage (NCBI taxonomy): Eukaryota > Metazoa > Arthropoda > Insecta > Lepidoptera > Nymphalidae > Heliconius > Heliconius hewitsoni. The sequence goes on along the minus strand of DWAN01007127.1, from coordinate 3,537 downwards.
CGACGACACTTCACCGTGAATGAAACACCCTCACCGAGTCATGCAGACGTACAGAAAATCGAATGTCAAAACGACGACGCCTTGACTTAAGCATGCTTAAAATTAATTATAATTAACCTGAAAAGTATTGTTAGTGTATCGATATTTTCATTATAGTAAACGTTTTTAGTAAATAAATCCTTTTAACATTTCTAGAAAATCAATAAATGTCATGTTCTTGTTCCATTCTATATGCAAAACATAGCAATTAGTATTTAAATTGTTTAACACAGTTAATTTGAAGAAATTAAATCTAATACAATCATTAATAAAAGGTACATTTCACATATTTTAAACATATAACGTACATACTCAAAATTTGTTAAAATTATAATTATTAGTATAATTAGAACCTATTGTTTAAATATGTATAAAAATATATATACATATATATTTTTTAAAAATCATTTATAAACTCCTTATTCCTTACAGAAGATTTAGGTAAACCACGAATCATGGTTTAGAAGAAATTTATTAGAAAAGGGTATAAAAATAAAAAAAAATCATTATGACGGAATTAATGAATAGAACGATCATGATATAATGATAACAACGATGCCAAGGATGATGATAATGAAATAATGATTATATCAAGCAACGAAGAGGATAGAAATCATCAGCCAACGACAAGTACCGAGTATCTTTAAACACAAAAAATATTCAAATTGTTTAATTTCAATTATAAATAAAATAATCTTGTTAAAATTGAAATAAGTATTCAATTCAATTTGAATTTCAATTGGATTCAAAAGCCGGATACAAGGTACAGCAATGAACACGATGCTACCACAACAGTCACCATATAACGACGATCGCATAATATACAGAACTAAAACTACATCACTTTGAATGTTGACATTCCATTTTATAAATTCAGTTCAATTATTTATCAAAAATTGCATCCATTTTTTAGATAAAATATATATTTTTTAACAATCTAGATAAAATATATATTTTTTAAAAAGTCAATACTAATTGTATTCATTCATAGTGACGTAAAACTCTGTATGTTCTGTACCACAATCCTACCGTTTTTAGGCGTCAAAGGCGCTATAGCGGCACACGAGTCGTCTATTGAGTACGTAGCGGATGCGCACACGCATTGCTTTATACACGAGCCAACACAGAGACCCTTGTCTGTAATAAATTTATGGCAATGAAACTCTATTTTCTTTCTTTTTTCTAGAGTCTTCTGATTCTTTTTTTTGCGTAGTAAGAAATCTGTTTATGTTTTATAAAATCGTGATAACGCTCATACAAAAATAAGTTGATTGATATAAAGTTTTTTTGACTGACATTTTATATAGATTAAGCAAAGTATTTACTAATATTATTTTTTTTTCTTTTTAATATGAAAAATTATATTCGATTAAAAATAGTTATATGACAATTGTATTCATAAGAAATAAAGAATACAATTGTCATATAAAAAAATATATTTTTAGACATTTTATATTAACACCAAAATGGAAAATCAATATAAGTTACTGAATGCCTTTTATATTAAAACTCTAGTTGTAAGGCAAAACGTCGAATAACTAATTTATTACTAAAATATTATTTTTATACAGAGTTGCAGCTCTAACAAAGTAGTAAAGTTAGTGACATTCTACGTAGCAATCTCTTAAACCCAATAAGGTACAAGAAAACAGACCACTTAATGAAATCTGAGCCAATTTTGATATAACTTTTCCTTAAAAATATTTAAAATTAATGATTAGGACAACACAAATGGCACAAATGTACGTGAAACTTATAATAACAATGCTTATAAAATAGAACAATATATGGGTTGAAAAGATTTCTGATTAGTATGTACTGAAGCTGACTAATTCTAGCTACTAAGGGACAAAAATTAACTACAACTACTTAGTATTAACGTTACAGTCAGATATTGCTTTAAAAATATAACTATATTTGTTTTAAGATACAAAAATATAAAATTTACACTTTGAGAACTAGAGAACAAAAAAAAAAAACTATAAATAAACTACAATAAACGTTTTTAATTTAATTAAAAAATATCAATTATATATTTTCATATTATAGATAAATAATATGAAACAAGCAATTATTTGACAGGAACGAACACTATTCAATACTAAAAGAGCACTATTATAGATGCGTCAAAATGTCTATGTACGGGTATGTATGTTTTCTATTCAAACTACATGAAATATGTGTGTGTGAAAGAAATTAAACACAAATATGACTGACAATTGGTAAAAACTTCGACCAACTTAGAGTGTAAAGAAAGTCATAAAATAATTTAAAAAAACAGGTATTCTTTGAAGTTTTAAGATTTTCTCAATATAAAAAATAACGCAATCGGCTTGGCTAATTTGAGAATTGAAATTTATCTTACTGGCTGGACACTAAGATCGTAAGTTCAAATACCGATCAAAGAAAAAAAAACACATTCGCTTTTCACGACTTAATTAAACTTTTTTAAACGAAAACCGGAGAACAGAGCGTATTAATTAGCACTATACTCCGTCAAACCCACAAAAAAAGAAAAAAAAAACGTGTTCAAAAAACCTAAAAGAAGAAAAAAATCGACAGTAGGTGTGCGTAATAACCCCAGGCGGTATTACAGTGAACCTCAAAGGTCATTATCCCATTAGATTTTCCGCATGATTCATTAATTTTTCGGTCAATGACCTCTATCTTATTTCATTTTTATATAATCTATTCTTACATGTATCGGTTATTGTGTAGACCACTTATTTGATTCAAATCAACATACTATGATAATAAATTTTATGATATAAAATACAATTCTTATGCTTTAATCATTATTTAGTTTATACTAAATAATCGACATTAAGTTATTTATCAAATCTATATTTTTTTAACGAATATAACACTTTCTCCATTTACTTCGAGCAGACCTTGAACCTGCTTTAACTACAACATGTAAAAAAAACCAAACGAATAAACAAACTCACCATTATAAATAACACGGGCTTTAACATCGGAATACGTCCTCGGCCTCGTGGGTAGCGAGTTCGAACCTTCGATGATGGAACCCTTGGTTGGTATCACCACGTGGTCCTTTTCGTTTTCCGTTTCTTTTGCACAGTTTATCATGGCACTGAAATATGTTGTAATAAGTATATATATATCAATATTATAATATTTAAAAACTTTTAAATATATCTTTAATATACTTTATTACATCGTCCCTAAAATGATTAAACTTGTTATTATGTAACTTGGCTAGATAAAACATTTTAAAGAGTTTTAGCGCGGAATTTAATAATATTTTTCAGCTCACGCTGTATCCCGCAAGTAGCAGAGGAAACTCAGTGCAAACACACTGTTCCCCACTTTGCGCCAGGTTCGAGAAACATGGCTAGTTTAGACGCGCAACTCAACGCCGTGGAGTTTATCTTGGTACCAGAGAGAAGAAATTCAAATATTAATAAATAATAAATCATTCCGCTTCACGCTGTATCCCGCACACTGCAGGGTAGGCAGAGGGAACGTAGTGAAAGA
>DWAN01007126.1:0-10016 GCA_018230445.1 Heliconius hewitsoni | reverse complement strand
AAAATAAATAAATCAGCTTCACGCTGTATCCCGCACACAGCAGGGTAGGCACAGGATACCTAGAGTTAAGAAACTCCGTCTCCCAATTTCCCCCGAGTTCTGGAGGCGTTACATGTTGAGTGGCGGAACTCAACGCCGCGCTTTGCCTCGACACAAGAGCGAAGAAATGAAATATTTATTTTTCACTTCCTCGATTGGGGATCGTACCCACAACCGTCGATTTGATTTTAGAAGTCGATTTTACAATCACACTTTGTGCCCCTGCATCACGAATGGTCTCAATTAAAAATCAGTTAATTGTTACCATTTAAGAAAACACTAAACTTATAAATATAAGCATAAACTGACATAACTGACATTACTTACAATATACCGCATTCACCATTAACATTAAGCGAATCAACAGTTTCATTTAGTGAATAATCTTAATTCGGTGCTTATCTAACGACGGTGTTGGGACGTCAATCTAACCCTTGGTTAAACCGTACCATTACCTTTTAATCGCTACCTTCAGTAATTAATACAGACTATATACAGGTAGGTAAATGGTATAAATTGGTGAGATTTTGTATGTCGGATTTTTTTTTTGTATATAGCATGGCATAGTGGGCAGAGGGAACCTGGGAATCTGGTGTTACGAATTCGTTCCCATTAAAATATTTAGGTTTCCCACTTTCCGCTGAATTTTTGAGGGATTTTGGAACTTTGAAATCAACGCCGCGCTTTTTATTTTTAAGTGAAGATCTATTTTACTGTTGAGGTAATAAAAAACGGACATTTAATGATGTTGAGTTCCGCCGTCCAACAACGAAGTAAATAAAGTAATTTACTTGCTATACGAGGCACTTTGAAGTAAATTTATAATATATATTTTTTATATATATTATAAATTTAGCTCAACACAAGTTTATTTTCTTTGAATTTCAAATCTCTAATCCAGCTCTCAGGTAATCCAGCTCTCAGGTTGCCTGTCAGTCAGTTATTTACACATAAACTCTATACACCCATTGTCTAAACACAAATTCTAACTACAAAGTTAGCGCCTTTGATATTTGGTAAGACCATACTGTATAGGCGTAAGCTTACACTCAGAATTCCTCACTACACAGGAACAGCTTTTGAAAACTTTGAATAGATGAACCATCATGTAATGAATGAAATATGACTAGGGGATTCTAATTTTTGAACTGTTACTTAAAAGTGCGGTGTTGATTTCCGCCAATCAATAGTAGTATTTTGAAAGAACCTAGTGTCGAGACACTTCGTAGAACTCCTCCACTATTCACTTTTATAAATTCCGTATTTGATTTTAGGCGTCATTAATATTTTGAATGTATAGACTTATGCAAGTATATGTATCTAGTCCTTCAAAAATCTACTTACTAGTCACAACTGTTAAAATCTACAGATAAAACGATTTTAATTTTAAAATCCATAAAAACAAGAATAATATTTGCATTTCTCGACATAATAAAATTAAATAACTTTATTGATATTCCAATCACGAGCCTTAGGCACGTCTATAGACGAAGAAATGGATATTAGAGAATATATTTTAAATTTAAGGCCGTTGTGGCGTAGTGGGTTAGATCTATTTTTAGTATTAAAATTATTTTCACTACCTTGCTCGCGCACAGAGCGGGATTTAATCCTGCCGTTTTGCATGCAATGCAAATGCTTTTTTTAGCTGCACTTTGTATCCTGCCCACACCAGGGCATGACACGTAAAACACTTCCGTTCTTTACTTTCTGTCGTATCCTGGAAATTATTAATTCAATTAAATATTGAAAATGGATCACTAGCATCAGTTTACTCTTTAAAAAAAATCTGATGCTGATTTTATTTTTAAAGTGAGACTTCGCTTACCAAACCAGAATAGATTGTTTTTATTGATTGTATTAGATTATATAATAAGCGAAATCTAACGCCATGCTTTGTCTTACCGAAAATTAAGCTTATACTCATAACGTTCACTGCAAGAATTATTATTATTATTTCCAAATAATATTTTTTATATAATAATTTTAATTTTTCACTTCATGTTTTTTTATATAAATATTATGAGAAAGAAATGTAATATGTTAAATAAAATTACGTATAATCACATCACGTACGTCTCCGCTAAGAGTTGAAATGGCCAAGTACCTTTGTTTCAAAGGCGGGCACCGTTGAACTGCTACATATGCGTTTATCTTGTACCCGAGCTTAAAGCACTATCGATATAATGCAATTTTTTATACGATTTCCTTTGGATACACTTAAGATTTTTCTGTTTTATAATAATTATTTTATTATAATAAAAGTTTATAAGTTATATGCCTTTTGTTATTGAACCAAAAAAATATATGAGACCGAGGCAGAGGTTGTGGGTTAGATTCTGTGTCGGGTATTTTTTTGGATTTTTTTTTTCTCTTTCTGGTAATAAGTCTGGTAATACAGCAAAGCGTTGAGTTACACCACTCAAGGCGAAATGTTTTGAAAGTTCCACAAAAAGTGGGAAACGGAGTGTCTTAACATTGGGTCTTCTGTCGACCTAGCTATATGAATAAAAATTGCTTCCAAGAAAATAGTGTTGCTTGTGCATAGGACTTTGTTTAGTAAATATTTAATTTCTTTTAATATTATTTTAATGAACTGTGACTTGGCAATATCGACTGGTTGTGGGTTCGATCCCCACTCAAGGAAATGAAGTATTTATTAAATTTATATTTCTATTTTTTCGCTCTGGTGTCGGGGCAAAGCGCGTCGTTGAGTTCTATTACTCAACACGCAATGTTTCCAGAATTCGGCGGAAAATGGGGAACAGAGTGTCTCAATACTAGGTTCCCTTTGCCTATTCTGCTGTGTGCGGGATACAACGTGAAGTTGATTGATTTCTATTTATTTAGAATGTATAATCATATACGATACATAGCGACCTATGTAAAAAAATAAAGTATTATCTCATTTCATACATCATATTCATAAACAATATGACATATATAATCTATATTTTAGCTTCACGGTGTATCTCACACATTGCAGGATTTGCAGAGTAACCCTGGCACCGTTCTCCATTGAGACACTTCCCTTCCTCACTTTACAACACAGTTAAATCAACATAATCAGAACAACCGTGAGTTATGTACCTAAATCTTAGTGTTTTGACACTACATTGTCTGTTCTTCTCCTGGAACAGCCAAATATCAAAAGTATACTTCAATCTATATATATATGGTTTAAAAAATTTTTTCATAGAGCCGCTATTCCTATAATAAACACATTTACTGTCAGTCATTTTCCAAGTATACCGCCATTTGTATCCGTTTTTGAGGCGTCAGTAATGAACAATTTATTTTGTACAAGCAATAATTGCAAAAAAAAAGAAAAAACACAAAAAAATATTAAACTTCATATAGCATTATTTGAATTGTCGATTGTTGGATTTATTATTGTCGATAACAATCTATAGGTTTTTCAAAGAATAACTTGTTTGACTCATCGGGGCTTTGTCATAGGTTTTTGTTTTTAATGAATGTGGAGTTGATCTTCATTTGAGGGGCGGTTTTTTTTTATTTCCCTGCTCTAGTTACATAGGGCCCGGTGTTGAGTTCCGCCGTGCATCACGCAATGGTTTATATTTATTTCTTTAAAGTACGGAACTAACACCTTGATACTAGATAGTGATATTTATGAGATAGTTGTAAGTTCAATCAGACTAGAAAAATTTACATTTTTTTTAGTTTTCTCGATCTAATAGGAAAAGGGGGATTGGGGGGGGATTTGGGGATAAGGGGATGTTCCAAGTTCAACTATTTTCACGCTGTATTCCGCCCAAAGCAGAGTATGGAGAAAAGAAAGTGTGTATGTAGGGAATCTCGAAAAATTGGGAGTTACTAGCGGAACTCAACGCCGCTTTAAAATAAAACATAATAAATTATTATGGGTTATTGATTACCTAGGTGGAAATGAAACCCACAGCCATCCCGGTTACATGTGGTTTTTACGTACATAGTAGGATATGCAGAACTTAATGAAAAGACACTCCGTTCTTCATTCATTAAATTCTTCAAACATGGCGTTTTGAGTGGCGAAAATCTACGCCACGTTGTGCCTCGATACTACGCTTACTTGAAAGCCTACGCCGTGACGTTTTCATATCATAGTTATTCTTAAAGCTTATTTTAGTATTTCCGTTACGTCACTATCCACAGAGTGATTTAACACTAAATTTCCCCTCACAATCCATCCCAACGAAATAAAAATACGTAACACAAAAGAACTTGTCTAATACCACCCACAATAAAGTAAATATAAGACAATATGTCAACCTAGAGATCACTAATTGAAACCTTACTGGATGTTTTTCAAATGTCCAAATAAACTGGAGTCTAACGACCATTAGCTGGCTATCTCTTGGTACAGTATATTTTTATTTTACTTTTTGCTTTCGCCATTGTATTCTGTTTTGTATGGTGTAGCGGTTGAGTAGTGAATGCTGGCTTAGTATAAAATATATGATACAAAATTTCATACACACTCGTTGCACAATGAAACTTTGTATGTATAGAAATATAATAAAAGTTTATATAATTTGATTTTGTTTTCTATTATATTATATGGAAGCAGCGGAGAGTAGAGTTTTATTTTTTAAAGAGGTGATGCGTAAAGTGATGATTCTTTCAATTTTAACCATTAAGGCCAGTTTTGGCGCACGGGCACAAGCAAGCGACTGTAAACGCGGCAGGTTGTAGATTCAATGAGGCATAGCGATGTGTAGAGTTCCGTCAATGCCTCCAGAGTTAGGTGGAAGTAGGGAATGCAATGTCTCAACACTAGATTCTCAAGTGATATATTCGGGATAAAGAAAAAAAATGCTTCATGCTGTATTACGCATTCTTTAAGCTGAGTAATGGTTAAAGTACTGCTAAGACTCTGTTATCTAATTTTCGCATAATTTTCAAGACAATGCATGTTGAATGGCGGTGCTCAACGCTGCGATACATTTTGTCACTACAGACTACAAGACAGACACTAAAATAATTCATACCATCAAATTATAATCGAACCCACAACGGTCAAGTCACACGCTCTACAACTGAACCTCTACAATATGACATTACGGATACTAATCTAAATTCACCATGAGTTGTATACCCACGTACGGTGAATGTGTTTTGAAGGCTCAAAGGCTTGTCTTAAGGCGTAAAATATCAATGGTTGACACATGAGATATGATACAGGTGCAAGAAAAGAGCCCTTAACGAGCTATAAGATACGTGTTTGCTGTGCGATGGCTCTACATAGAATGTGGTTAGGTAAAGTCTTTTTTTAGAAGGCATTTTTAATTTTTTTTTTTACTTAGCTTGAAGTGGACAAAGGTTTGGATGGATGGTTTTATCTAAAAGATGTAACCGTTTTATAAGACTGTTTAAGATTGTATTTCGGATTTATTATGTAGATGGACGATTGGGATGGTTGTGGGTTTGAGTTTTGTTATAGAAAGAATGAGATTTGATGATCAAAGATTTTAGGTGTAAACTACAAACAGTTGATAAATTTATGGGCGTATAATACAATAAGTCATCTTCATGTTTTTTCCAGTATATACACAGAACAGGTTTTCTCTGTGTAACTGATATCTCGGCATGTGTCTAGTGGTTAAAATCGTTTATAGTTGTGATCGTGAAGAACCCAAAATCTATTAAAGATTTAAAGGTAATAGTGTTAAGAATTTTATTTATGTCATTAGAAGGTATCGCTTTAATAAAATATTTGCCATCAGAAGTTTATTCAAATAACTGAAACTCGACAATATGTCATAACTCGAAGTTCTTCTGAGGAAAAGCCAAGAGCGCGTCCTATCTTCCCCTCCACTATAACTGCGAACTAGTTTTAATAAAAGGAAGAAAGTGTATGGGCACCGCCCCGACGCCGCACTACGAATCTAAAAATTATGTTTTATATTTTTGATTGATGACAATATTTATCATAATATGAAAAAAAACGAAGAGCTGAGTGTACGTGCTGTACACAGTATAAAAATTGATGCTAAGAACAATTTTAATTTGAAAATAAAATAAAAACAATTTGAATCTATCACGTTTACACTGATTTATGCACAACATTTCTTTCTACCTTTAACCAAAAATTAATTAGAAATTTATATCGCTTATAACGTTAAATAATAAAATAAGATTCACGTCCACTAATACGGCGTTTCGTGTGAAAATTTTGGTAACATGACAAATATGAGGTCCGACAGCATCAGAATTTTGATGGGCACCTTTTGTGTATCTTGTTTCAAAGTGGGATTATCCGTTTCCCATATAATAGTGAGTGAGTGTATAAACATTTAACGGAGTGGCGTAGTGGAATTTCTAACGTTAAGCCTACGTATATTGTTGGTAATAAGTCGGATGAAAGGCTTGCCCTCTCGTTGAAGACGTATTGCGTAAATAGACAAGATCCAAAAAAATCTAAGATTTTCTTTGTAAACCGGAATATGTTTAAGATTCAAGCCTTATCCCATATAGCAGGGTCGGCAGAGGAAAATTTGGGAGTAAAGACACTTCCATTCATCACTTTCCGTCCAATTCCAGAGGTGTTGCGTGTGGAGTGGCGTAAATCAGCGCCGCGCTTTGGTATAAATAACAGGTTTAAACGCTATCATGGTGTAGTGGAATTGTGTTTAAACTTAAAAGTACTGATTGTAAGCTTAATTTTAGCAAATCAATTTATATTAAAAAATGAGTATAATTCTAATAGAACTTTTATATTTTAGAAATATCAGAACCCGATATAAGACTTGGAATAAAAAAATTAGACGTAGTTCCTGTCATAAACATTTTTAAGCGTTTAATATATAACCTATATGGAATATACTTGTCTTATAGGACTTTGATGTTTACCTCTTTAGATAGATAGATTGTTTGCCTAAATGTTGAAAATACTGAAATTTAGGCCGACGTAAATTTATAGCCATCGATTAGATCGGTTTGAAGATTACTTAGAACTAACACCGTATTGGGCTTTATTTATCTATTTTGATTTATGTTGACGATAAAACCTATAAATATGTATAAAAAATGTAGTTTTAAAAAAAATATAATTGTTTACAGTAGAAAATGGAATAATCGGGGCTAAAAAACAATGATTAATATGAAATGCAATGTGTAAAAGCCGTAAACCATAAAATTGAAACTCAGCAATTAAAAAAAATATAGATTTAAAAAATCTTTTAATAAATTACAAAATAGGTTATAAAAAATAACATACAAAGTTTGGTTTCATAAAAAAGATAATGATGAATGCTTTCTCTTAATAAAATTTTTTGCTCAGTTTCACGCTCTATTTCACAAAGCACGTTGTTTGAGATACCCTAATGTTAAAGGACGTGGAGTATTTCAGTTGATTTGCTTTTGCCCAAATTAAAGACTGCTTAATGGTCCTTGCCGCCAGAACAAGAAAAGTTAATAATTAATTCTCCGAGCGTGAACCGTATACTTAACCCTCACGTTTACACTCAGATACTGTCCCTTTTATTATTTATTTATGGCTCATAAATAAATAATAAAATGTTAATAAAAATTTTTTTTACCATATTAGGTGGGTTATGTAAAATTTTTTAATCCGCCATTTTGTTGTGACGGCCATTTTGGATTAACAACAATATTGATTCTATATGATTTCATTGCCGTCAGAACTTAAGTTGAAAACTAAATTACAATTCAATCGGATACTGAAAAGTGGGTCAAATTGACCTTGCAAGACACTTCATCAAGACCTTGCAAGGTTCTTCCACACACATAACTCACACACAGCAAGTCAAAAAAAACTTGTAATTTTTAAAAAGAGAGTGATTTTTCATGATATTAACTCAAGCGTAAAAAGTAAATATCATAATTTCTGCGAATCATTATGAACCAACCTGGGTTAATTTGTTTCACGAGTTCATTTTACACGAACGAGTTTTAATTATACGAATGTAACAAATTTTATATCGCGACACCATTAGCCTAATGTGAATTACAGTAAATGATTGATAATTTAAATAAATTTTCTGAAAACAATATTGTTCTATAGCTATCACAATTATTTTGATAAACACATTAAACATTTACTTTCCTGGAGTGAAAATCGAACGTGTTTACCGTAATCCGTCGTGTTTACCGTAAATTTGTAAATAAATTTGTGCCCCTACGTCACGAATAGCTTCAAATTATTGTAATCAACTTTGCCTGCGTTACCTATACAATTTTTAGTGGGATTCTAGTATCAGTTTTTACCTATGGCTTCACTCGCGTATTAGAAAGTAGTATATGGGCGACACTCACCTACACTCAACCCACCCATTTGATTATTAGAATCGAAATTCTCACGGGACAAATGGGGATTGCCCATTCTACGCATCAAAATTTTCGCAAATAGAGTTGCAGTTGACAAGTATATATTGTAATTTATGATATGCCATTTAACAATATTGTTTCAACCAATATTTCTTTCAGACATTTATCTTCCTTAACCAAACACAAAAAAAAGACTTAAAAGAAAACAAAATCCGATCCGATTTTAAATTTACAAAGCAAAACTCATCTAACAGCTAAAGTGAAATACACTAAGAAATTACCCATTAAACAATTTGCATCCACCAGGATGAAAGAGACATGAAAGGAGAAAAGGCTTTCTATTAAAATATCGCGTTACGAAATATTACATAAAAAATATAACCGACACAATTTACATAATAGACCCGGTTTTCAGCGTCTTCAATGTAGGGCCGTCGGGAGAAGATAATGTTTTCACCATTTATACAGGGTGTACGTTTTGGAGATAAGAGTAGATTAGTCCATAGTATAGTGGTTCTTTAATATTATGGGCCTTTGATGTGGGATTATGTTCGGGCACGCTTTAGGGTCTTATCCTTGCGTTACATCAGGTGGGCGTGCTCTGGACAGCTTAAAGTAAAGTATGGGTAAGTGGGACTTAAGAAATACAATAGGGTATAGGGCCAATATGGTGTGTGCGTTGATTTCGTATTTTATAAATATTTTGTAAATTAAATTCTTGAGATTTCCATTTCATTCTCATGTATGATATCATTGTTGTTTTGTCGGAAAGTATCTAGTTTAATTAGATGGTAGTAGATTCAAATTTTTCAAAGGATTATTGGCTATAATGTAAATTTTTTTTGTTTGTCAGTCAAACATAGTTGGAATATAACAAAAGAGGGTATTTATTGAATCTGAAAATATGATGATTGGTCTGTGAGGTCAGTAGTATAAGCAATATAAAATGTGACATTTCATTTTATTGCTTATACTCTTATTATTATTACACAAAGTAAAATTATGATTTTGAGCGCAAGGACAAATCTTTAGGAATCCGATTTTTTTAATATTTTTAAAGTGTTATTCCATATAGGAAAGAAAAATACTTATTTAGAAAATATATAAAAAATTGAGCGTAGCGGGACTCGAACCCGGGACTCTTGGTCGGTTCCCAGGAGGCTCTAATACGCTTTCTAAATAAGTATTAATCCGATTGTTATTCAAAAATACTCAATTTTTTAAATATTTGCTGAAGCACTGAAAATTAAAGAACATACATAAAGGTAAAACGGATAGATATTTAGACCTCATCGATTATGTGTTACATAAACTATGGATAAATGTATGACTATTACTAAACAGAGAGATCACCGTTGAAATATATAATTCAAATAACTGACATTAGATTTCTAGCAAAGGATTCGCCTTTATCTAGATAATATTATTTATAGACCTCTATGCGGTAAGACATGCTCTATATAATAATTCATTAAATACATTATTTCAGTTTTTCGCTTTATCCCGTATAGAAAAATAGACAAAGATACAAAAATAGATAAAATATTAAATCAGCTTCACGCTGTATCCTGCAAACAGCAAGGTATGCAGAGGAAACCTAGTGTTAAGGCACTCCGTTCCCTACTTTCTACCAAATTCTAGAGGCATTGCGTGTTGAGTGGCAGAACTCAACGCTGCGCTTTGCCTCG
>DWAN01007125.1:0-10016 GCA_018230445.1 Heliconius hewitsoni | reverse complement strand
GTGCATTATTTTTTTATTTTCTAAAAATGTGTGCAATAAAGAATAAATAAATAAAATAAATAAATGAATCTGTTATGATAGTTTGCGATATTTGCTGTTTATCTTTTTCTAGTAAAAAAAGTTCTAAGGACTAAGCGCCAGTGTATCAGCTCGGCCAGCATAACAAATTTTATTTACACTCCGCCCATATAAAAAATTATCCAGAACGTTTTAATCGGATTTGGCTACGGTTACGAATACTTATATATTTTGGATATCTGATAATTTCGCTTACGGTTACGGAGTTACGGAGTTCCTTAACCTTAACTTCCCCAATGTATATCTCTTTTCACTTTATGCACAGAAACATTTTATTGCCAGCACTTTATAACTAATTATATTAGAAATAGGCAATTCGTATATATTTTTAGTTATGTAGCAACAACACAGCTTTAGTGGATAAACTTAGCTAATTTTCTCTTCGCTCTGCATTTTTTGATGCACTTCGTACGTTGATATTGAAATGCTTGACGTTTCTGATGTCAGATGTGTTATTTCGACCTGGCGTGATAAAATAATATAAAATAAAATATATATATATTTTAATACATGAAAAAATATTAAGTAATGAACTTTAACAGACATCTTAAATGTCATTTTATTTGCCATATTATTTATTCATTAATAATTTTATTATTAACAAAAAACCAATCTCTTACCTTATTGAGTTGCTATTTAAAAAATGACTACTAAATCGACGTTTTTTATAAAACATACGATTAAAATGTCAAAATCATGCACAAAGCGCGTCAAACAATATTTGTTTTGTAGCTCAACATGCAATCTAAGACCTAATACGCTAAAGGTAATACTTGATAGGTAATCATAATAAAGGAAATAACGTATTTATATTACTTTCAAATATTTATTCTACACCTTAAATAGTTAACAACAACAGAATATAAAGTGTAATAATAACAACGACGTATTTCACACACCTGTGTCCTTGTAAGGGTGACTGACCATAGTAAAACTATATTAATATATGTTTTTATTACATAGATAAAATAAAATATTAGATGTGAATAATAATCGAAATTTCTGTACACGATTTAGTTTATATTTTTTTTAATATTCTGATCTGATCTTTTATCTTAACAGATTAAATATTGTGGACTTGTTGAGCCGATTAATTATATAAAAATCCTGTCTTGAGATACATTTTATTCACTTATAATAATTTGGAACGTGATATATTCCTGTAACTTAATTCAAAAATAAGATTTTTTAACAAAAATATTTATTTATAAGTAAGTAACCCCATAAAAATAAAAATGTCAACCCCTACAAGGAAAGCTTTATTTTGATCTATTAGTTATTTTGAAAGTGTCTCTTTGTTACTTTCGAGGGAAATTTAAAAAATTAGTTAACCAATAATTGTAATTTCGTTTTTAACTTTATATCTAAAGAGAAAAAAAAATATTATTATAATAAGTTACTATATTATTTCTATTAATTTTTTTATTGTTTTATAAACATTCAAGGCAAAATAAAAATAACCTTAACTATTTTTCACGATTGCTTTATAACAATTGAGTCTAATAAGTTTTTAATTGTACAAGCTATGTTTTTAATTTAAATTCTATGAGATTATGCTTGAAATGTCAAATGTTTATTACTATTTGTTTTTCAGAGCATAGATAATCTGTAGACTAATATAGCGGACAGCACTTTCCATTGTATAAGAAATTATAAATTCTCGTTATTTGGACTTCCTTATTTTTCAAAATTACTAACAGATCAAACGGATACATTTACTATTAAACACCCACAAGAAGCCGATTATATATATAAGCCAATATAAATTGCTTTTCGAACAACCTTTTAACTGCGATTACATATTCTAAGCTATCAACAGTAACATTGGTCATCTATATGTTGGCAACACTGAACTTGGTATGTCTATTACACTTTTACAGACATAAATAATTAATAAAAATAAAAAAAACAGGTATCTTACACATAGAATCTACAGTAAATTTACTTTTAATTGCATTTATGTAAAATAAGTATTACATATTATAAACAAAATAGCAAAAAATTTTGTATATTTATATATGTCTATAAAAGCGATAATGGCAGCACAGAAAGTAAGTATTAAATATTGCGATATTGAATTTTTTTAACATTTTGCACGCTATTTATGAAACTTGAACATTTAAAATTTGCTGAATCCTAAAATAGTGATGGAATGTGTTATTCTAAAATATATCGCGACGGTTTTCTCCAATTTATCCGTTTTATATACAAATAAGACTAAGTAATAACACTTTATGATTATAAATGGTTGTAAAATAGATTAAAAATTAATATTGATAAGAACTATGATTTTAAAATCTTTTTACTAATAAAAATTCTCTCTGAATTTGATTAAATGTAACGGAAACACAGAAAATGGAAGCTGTAACGTGAAAGTCACTGATTATTATTTTCTCTACTCAAGTTTTTTAAATTTTCTACGCAATGCCTTACTTTCCTTAAATAAATCAACATTTAAATATCGAACCATTTAAACAACCATTTAAATATCGAAAAGTTTCAAGAAATAAATACTTTTTACTAATTATAAAAATTACACTAACGTATCCAAATTTGTACTATGCAAAATAAATGATATGAAGTAATGCCAATTTACAAAATGGCGTCGATAAATTACTACAAAATTTAAAAATTAATATCACCAACAATTTAAAAAATAAAATCTTTACAGAATCCCTTTTTTATTGGTGCTTTAAAAAAAGTTTTCTACTTTTTTTAAACTTTCAGTCGTGACGTATTTTTTATATATTTTTGCAGATACATATTTTAATATTTACCAAAAAATAAATGTTACGAACAATATATGTAGCCAGAGTCATAGATTCGCTTACGAAGAGAAAATGTTGTAGAAAAATAAATTATTCAAGTTCTAAAAGATAAAAAAAAAATACAAAAATCTGCAAAAATTTACAAAAAATGTGTCTTACAGATAATAAATAACCTACAAAGCCCTCATATAAACGAACGTTCCGTTTCTATTATTCAAAAGGTCCAACGTTTTGGCATATTATTTCACGTTACTTAAACATGGCAACATCAAATTTGTTACCAGTTACAAAAATCTACACCAAAGTTTTAAAAATTAATTCGCTTCCCACAAAATGGAAGCTATTTTTGCGTTTTAAATAAATTTTCTAAAAAGCTAGCATTGTTCGTAAAAACGTATAAGCGATTATATATAATGAAAATAATCATTTGTAGTCGAATTCTACTCTTTGTTTTAATTGCAACTACCCACCATAGAAGCAGCGTCCAAAAAAATCGTAGCATTAATTTAGAATGCATATGCTGTAGAAATTATCTATAAATACACTATATGATATACACATTTAGAATGGATAGATATAAAAATAATTTAAATACATTTTGAATGTCTGTATTGTAATATTAGTTTTTTTTTTAAGCTAAAAGTGTTCAATGATAATTTAAGGTTATGGTAAAATTAAATTCATATTTCTTGTATTAGTATATAATCTGTATTTTCCATTCTATATGTAAAAAAAAATATTAATATGTATTATGCTAAGCTTTGCTATATTGCACATTAGACAAAATTACACTAGTTTAAGATAAATTATTATTTAAATACTTAAAAATAATGGGATATTATGTCTTCATAACAGTATGTATTTTTTAATATAATAGTTTTCCGTATAAAAATTGAAATAGTTTTGCATAATGTGCTTAAAGTGAATGCGTCTAGTGATAATACAGTAAGAGGTTAGTGTTAATCCTTCACCAATGTGGAAGCAAATCAATGTATAAACCGTTTATAGCCAGTCTTAACCAGTGAAAATATTAGTTTTTTTAAATCATATTATATACCTTTTTAAATTTTTATTTTGTTTATAATAAATGAAATACTTCATTTAAGATATATAGTTGTGTGAATATATGCATACATTATAGGCACGGATAAAAAAAATGGTAAAGATCGGCTTTAACGGTTATATGATAGTATTATAATGCGTTAGTATGCATCGTATTGATAGATTGACAACTTATTATAATAAAGTTACGGAATCGAAAATTAAGCTGCTTTATATAAAATACATTTATTTTTAAATTATTGTACAAAATTAAATCAAGTAACAACTCAATAGTTGGCAACCCATGTCAGTTATAGCAAGCAGTGTAACCTACTATTATATGTTGATACTGAGTGTTCTTAGTAAAGTTTACACAGATTATAAAACTTAGAAATTAAAACAGACGTCATGTGTAATAGAGATAAATTACCTTTAAACGATATCTTAATTAGAATTATTAACATTGATCATATTATTATTTTCATAAATGTCATCTCAAGAAATATGTATAAATAAAATCACAACAATTTACATATTTCTAACAAAATATTTTAGTGTTTTAAAATTAATAAAATGAAATTGACTAATATGATATTTGCCTTAAGTTTTTTAATCTGTGTAAATCTCTTTTGTTTCGAAATTCGACAGCTATCAACTTTGGCTAGGACATGATTAGTGTATGTATTCATAATTTGTACTCAATCACTTTGACAGCTGTCACGCACCCGTCACCTAATATAAAATGGCGGTAAACTCACCACTTCGGTAGTGAGGCAGTTGATAGGAGTTGCGCGCGGGGGCGGCGCGGGCCGCGGGGAGCGACGCCCTGAACTCGGGGTAGCTCCACGCATAGGTGTTATGGGGTAGCCTGTGGTTAAATGAACTAATCAAAATCAAAACACTCTTTCCATTAGACCACTTATCGTCGTGGCGCCACGCAACAGGTGTCGGTTTGATTCCCACTCGGGATGATGAATTATTTAATATTTTACATTTTCTCATTCTGGTAATAAGGCCAGGCACGGCGTTGAGATTCATCAATCGACACGCAACAGGTTAACAATACAGAAAAGCAAAGTACAAAAAATGAAGAACGGAGTGTCTTATAACTAGGTTCCTTCTGCCTGCTCTATCATCTGCGGGATACAGTGTAACGCTACACACGCACACATACAATTAGGCCCTTACAGGCATTTTAGCAGCAGTGTCAGCCTTATAGGAATAATCGGCAAACAGTTCTGCTGAGATGAGTCGGCAAGAAACTCCACAGTTGCGTTTTTAAAATATAATTTACAGAAGTAGTTTTTTAAAATTAAAAAACTACTTGTGTATACTCGGGGTGAGGACATATTTAATATTTTTATTTCCTCACTCTACGCGGCGTTGAGTATAATTATATATAATATTAAATTGTTTTTTTAATAGAGATTCAGAGCTGTTTTTTATCTCTCTATCGAAATGTCTGTATATAATACGTCCTTAATAAATTTAACGTTAAAAGTGGTTGGTAAGGTTAATTAAGGTAATTACACTTACCTTGTTCACTACTACTGGATTCAGTAAAACTAGGCGTGCCTTCTGTCCACGTGGGAGTCGATCCTTCTACAGAAGCCGGAGGCGTCCAACATACACTGAAAATACATATATTAATAAATAATTCATGTGATATTAGTTAAAAATATGAACATTTTAATATATAAAGCGTTTATGTATAACAATATCATATACAAATCGGGAAAAAAAGATTAATTGTAGTTTATACTATAATATATATCTTATACTATAATCTACAATAATTTTATAGTAGAATTCAGGGAGTCGAATAACATTTTTATAACATACATTTTACGAAATGAAAACTCACCTAGCTTCATTACTCCTAGCGCTGCTCAATGCAGCTGGAGTCAAAGCCAACGACGAAGCTGACGACGTCGTCATGACGCTCGCCGCGCTGGACGCTCCTCGGCGTCTGCCCGACGCACTCGAAGATGTAGTGGACGAGGAGTTGGTGCGACTCGTGCGGGGCGGGAGCGCCTCTTCGAAGGGCGGCGGAGGCGTAGAGCAACAGGACAACGGCGCACCGGCTAAAAACAACTAGCGTTATGCTCTAGCTTTTGGTATGCGCACGCGCAGGACTCGAATAAAAGGGATATGATCTAGAGAATGAAGATAAATTGGTGGAACTAATGGTAGATGGTTAATGAAATGATTATAGACTAATGATTTTAACCTATTTTGTCTAAGCTAATATTGTAGTGTAAAATTAAATGACTGTCATAAAACTATCGGTACGCAACACAAAGTTATAAAGCAACTACTATGTTATATAAGAAATAGAAATACAAAAGACGTAAGATTGAATCATGCTTATAATGTAAATCACATCAAAATATATCACGAATTGGACCGTAATCACAGTACTTCTTCAAATTCCTTCCTCATTTTGAACATTACTTTGTTATCGAAGGTTTTAAATATTTCGGTTTGTTTTGCTTCGTAGTTCTTCCTTGGTGTTAGTTGTGGGCGTGGTGGATTTGGCTCTGGCACGATTGAGACGGAGAATTTTCTTATTTTATCATGCACGTTGCCAGTCTTTGGCTTAAGTCCGACAGGATCAGGTGCTCTATACTTTTTTCCATAATTAGGTCTCTTTACAGGACCCCTGTTAGGCTGAGGGGGTTCAAATTTTTTCTTCGTCTCTCTAACCATGTCTCGGCTTTTAACTGTTGATAAGATGCTGTCTCGAGATGAACTTACCGAACATGTTTCAGATTCTGATTTAAGTATTTGTTTTTGGAATAAATCAATTTTCGTTTTAGCTTTTCTATGGCAGACTATTTCATCTTTGTTTTCTCTAGAATGTTCTTCTGAGTATGGTTTGATTTCAATTCTTGGTTTCGATTTTACTCGCGAGAGTCCTCGATTTTTATCTTTTCTTGACTGATTGAAGTTAAATTTCTTGGTTATACCAGACATTATGCCTTTAGAATTACTTTTTCCAGACACTTTTTCAGAATCAGAAAGTTGTATATCTTTATGTATTGTAGGTATCTTCTTTAATGTATTAATTCTAGCAATAATACCGGACGGTTTAGATTTCGGAACTGTTAGTTTTAGTTGTGGAGGAGGAGTTGCACTATCTTCTGACGACTCGCTTCTATATAAAGATGATCTATTCTTTGCAGGGCTAATGTCGTCTAACAATTGTTTCACTTTAGCTTTAGTTAGCGTATCAACTGTAACTTTGTTATTTTCACCGATTTCATGAACAACAATAACTTCGTCGCTGCTAGTATCTGTAAACGAATCGTCGTCATAGTTTCCAGTGTCCAAATGTTCTCGTACCGTTTTATCAATATTGAATTTGGCCATCATAGTCGATTGCGCAATCAAATCCTTCCCAGGGTTAGTCCTCTCAGTGATACAGTCAGCTTCCTCAGCGTAATTCAGGAAAGAATTAGACGCCACTAATTTAGTAACTTTAATAGAGTGATCAGATATAGAAGGTGGGACGCGGCATGCAATAGGTTCTCTAAATTTCATACCATGCCCATAAAAACCAAAATCATCATCACTACTTGTGATAGGAGTTTGCTGTGGTATATCGTTAACCGATACGTGCAGAGTGTGATAGTCACCTTTAGTTTCGAGGCTCGACGTTTGAGAGTTACCGCCCCCTCGCTTGGTCTTTGGGGACCCTCGGGGAGGGACTGGGGGCGGAATCCTCTGTTTTTGAGATCCTTTGAGAACTGCCGGAAAAGCTATTTCCGGTTCGGAAACGGTCGCCATTGGCGGTGCTTGGGAAACCTTTGCCGCCGTCGAGATGGGCGATGTCACTGATGTGGGTGTAATTTGAGCTGTGACATCAGTGAGGGACACTACAGGGCATTAAAAAACTCGCAATATTTGTATAGATTTATTTAAATAAATACAGTAAAATATAATATAGAAATAACACAATAATTATATTGGCATGGAAGGAGAATGAATAAAAGCGCAGAGTAACAAATTGTTTGTGTTGGAAGCGTAATTTTTTATAATAAAGATATGGTTTAGATATCCAAAATGGCATGTTTATATTTATATTTTTTATATTGAGCTTGACCGTGAATGTATCGTTTATTGGTGCATAAGAAGTGAAATGCATGCAAGTTGTACAAGTAGGTTAAGAATATACCCAATAGTATCAGATCCAAAAGGTCATAGCGGCGTGGAAAGAACAGAATTATGACAATAAGTTTATTTTTTGAAACATTTAATATTCACTTGTTTTAATAATTTAATAACTTTCTCTGTCATACATAACTTAAAAACGTTATAAACAAGTAGACTTACAAGGGGATTTGAATTTTTACATAAAAAAATCTTATGTTTACAATTGAATAATAATAACTTTAGATTTAAAAAAAATCTACATATCACTAGGAAATCCAATTTCTTAATCTATAGTATATGTATAGAGACACAGCGTTATTATAAGTGGTTATGGATTTGATTCATAGTCAAGACAAGTAATGTAATTGTCTGGATAGATTGTTCTACTCCACAATATTTAATATTTCCAAGATGAACGAAAAATAAACAGTAGTTTTATATCACTTAATTTTGTTCGGCTCTGCCTTAAGCAAAAAACACCGAGGCCAAAACTGAACCGACAACCATTACCTCGTTAATACAAAAATTCAGTATATAAATATATTATTTAACTATCAGTCTCACCTGCTTTTGTGGCGACACAACTAGACGTTGTAGCGCCTATCCGTTTGACAGCGTGCAAAATATATTTACATTTTTATTATATGTATAGGTTTAAGTACATATATGAATATACAAAAAATATTATATGACTCTAGTATTTATATTTCCAAGCAATAACTTTATTGTATAATAAAATGAAAAAATATGTAATAGTCCCTTCGAATTAAAGATTGCGTGTTCCGTGGCGAAACTCAACACAGCACTGGAGCAGGGAAATCAAAACAATTAATTTCTCAGAGAGAGAGATAGAGAGAGAGATGTTGAGGCAATTAAGCTTCTTATTTTTCATATATTTTTTTGTAACTACTAAATTTATTGCTTGGAAACGCTTATAAGCTGTATAATAATACGTATTAAAAAGCTGCCATTTTGGTTAGTATAAAGCAATTTTTTTTTAAATTACACAAACGTAAACAAATATTATGCCTTAAGCGAATGAAGTTTATTATATTATAAATGTGCTTGGTTATAAAACAATCGCCAAAGCATCTAAACGGTGATTTTATTTTTAATAATATTAATAATAAATATAGAAATAAAATGCCGTTTAATTTAGGAAATAAGGCGGGGAGGAATAAAAGGAGCTTGTTTAAATTTTATAATTGAATTGGTTTTTGTTCTGTCACTATCTGATAAGTTTCTGTTATTTTATTCGATAGATTGATATATGGAGATAAAAAAAAAGAATTTTATTGACTTGCTTGTTCTTAAAAGAAATGTGAAATGTGTTAAATGAAATTACAACATTTTAACCGAAGTTATTTAACCGAAACTTATCAGACGCTTCTTAATATCGCTTTTAACGAATATTTTTAACTTTATTTTTACGAATAATAAAATAATAGAAATAAATAAAAAGACAATATGCATTTAATTAAGCAAAACAAATATTTACATAATAATTGAAATTAAAAAAATTAAAACTCTTTTTAACTATTTATATACTCGGTCTCTTTCATTTTGTACTGGATATATAAATAGAGATAATTTATATTTTATGTTCCATAAACTGTTTTTTTTATTAATAAGTAGAAAAAACTAACATTTTATTCTTAAGTTTTCCATTCGATTTGTTATTTATAATTTAAATAAAAAAATTGTTTATTAATAATTAATAAACTCTATAAGAAGAAAGGCTTGTACCTTTACATATCTAGGAGGTCGACGAATCATCGCGCAGAGGTTGTGGGTTCGATCTCATAACCAAGAAGGAACTAAACTCTAATATTGTATAATAGGCATAGATAACCTAGTAATGAGTGACTCAAGTCTCTTGTTATGCTTATTTAAAGCCATATTTAATAATTAATTTTTTTTTAAACTTAACTTAACTTAACTTCACGCTTTATCCCTAGCGGGGTAGTCAGAGAG